>JAUEJG010667563.1:0-11843 GCA_032274985.1 Desmognathus aureatus | reverse complement strand
ACCGATGACGTTATCACTTTATATCAACATCAGCACCAAGAGACATTGTTACGAAAAACGCTAGTACGGAGAGTGAAATTGCTGTTTTATCTCCCAGCCTTTCTTCTTCCCAAGTGCAAAGATTAATGCGTGTTTATTTGCGTTTCAGTTCCATTTTTAATTTCATTCTCTGTAAGCCTTGATTTTGAAACTTCCGAAGGCATGTAACCATTTGTTTACTCCCCTCTGGCACAAAGAGTTTCATGTTGAGCATGAGCCCAGCATGAGCTCACCATTCTATTAAAAGAAATATTACAATAAAATTTATAAAAACAATAAAAGATCCTTCATGTCATTATTTATTGGTTCATGCCAAAATAAATACTAATTTTGCTTATTAATATTGATAACAAAATATTTACCAAAATATGGACATGGAGATGAAAAAGAAGGGCCGACATCATAGCTGCAGTACCATCCTTTTGAGTCAGCAAAGAAAGCACTGTCTTCAGTGATGGGAGGAATCCATCTACAGAAAGAACAGATGATGGGAGCAGTACAAGATCGGAGAAACAGATGAAGCCATAACACAGGTCATGTAGCAGTTGACTATATCCCACGCAAGCCATGTAAAAGCCTCTACTCCGGCCCCATACACTCACGGCTCTGCCAGTCTATGAACTATGGACACAGTCATTTGGCTAACCTCCCCCCAATCCCCAATCACTACAATGCCTTTGAAAAGTAGCTTAACGACAATTCTAGGTTGCCATTCATTCTGCTGTGATACCATTCGTTACTCATATTGGGTAGTGGAATCGCTGGAAAGATGCATGAGATCTGTCTGCATATTGAAATCCTACACACTAGCCAGTTCTTCTACCTGGCCTCACAAAGAGCAAGACTAGGATCACAGTTCACCAACATTCACATTTCACTGGGAAAAAAGCAGAGTGGAAAATTGCAGGTTTAAATCAAGAATTCATTTCAGATAGACTTCTACTGTAGGTAAACACATTCTCAGCCGACCTCCACGATCTCCTAGCCAAAAAGCGTAGTGCAGAAGCAATCTGGCAGAAAAACCCGACCCCTGACAAAAGGCTTGCATACTCCACGGCAGCCAAAGCTTACAAACAAGCTGTTATCGCCGCAAAAGCCTCTTCCTTCAACTCCAGAATTGCCAACGCATCAAACAATACCAAAGAGATCTTCAAGATCCTCCGGGAACTCGAAACCCCTATCGCCCCCATCGACAACACCACCCTTAAGAACAACGCTTGGTGCACTAGCATCCAAGACGCCCTCAATAACAAAACCGCCCTCCTACACAACAAAATACTTAGCAAAAGTAACACCAACCCCGCTAAGCACTCACCTACCCCAGCGCCACCCACCCTCACACCCACCCCCTCTTTCAGCTTTCTGCCTCTCTCTGAGATCGACGTCCTCAACATCATCAAAGGCCTCAAACCCCCCTCATGCAAAGGGGACATCTGCCCAGCCCACATCATCAAAGACTGCGCCAACACACTCCTACCTATCATAACCCGCTTTATCAACGCCTCCTTTGCCTCAGCCTCCGTCCCCACCTCCATCAAAGAGGCCTGGATAACCCCACTCTTAAAAAAACCCACGCTTGACCCTAACACTCCCACCAACTACAGACCCATCACCACAGTCCCCTTCCTACTAAAAATCCTAGACAGAGCCGCATACCTCCAGATACGACAACACCTTGAACAAAATCGACTCCTGGGCGCAAGACAGTCCGGCTTCCGGCCAGGTCACGGCACCGAAACGGCGCTACTGGACCTCAAAATCCAACTCGACCACCTCCGGGACAGAGGTGGCCTAGCGGCCCTCCTCCTCCTAGACCTCTCGGCCGCCTTTGACCTGGTCAACCACCACACTCTTTGCCAACACCTCACCGACGCCGCTAACTTCTCCCAGGAGGCCACAGCCTGGATCGCCTCTTTCCTATCCAACAGAACATCCAGAGTCTACTCGGGCTCCCACTCAGCACCCACTACCCCTGTCACCTGCGGTGTCCCCCAAGGCTCCTGTGTGTCCCCTACGCTATACAACGTCTACACTAAGCCACTCTTCGACACGCTCGACGCCCTGGGGGTCACATACACCAACTTCGCTGACGACACACAGGTGCTCGTCCCCATCACCGGCCGCCACACCGAGGACACCGCCACCCTCAACAAGATCTACGACGTCATCCAAGCATGGATGGCCGAACACCACTTGTGCCTGAATGACGATAAAACGGAGCTCCTCATTGTGGGCCCGGCCGCCAAACTCAAAAAACTGCACCCCGACTTCTCCGCCATCACCATCGCCGGCAACCCCATCCCAGTATCCAAAGCCGTAAAAACACTGGGCGTCTACCTCGACGCTGAACTTACCATGACCAAACAAGTCAACTCAATTATATCATCCTCCTCCTACAACCTCAAGCTCCTCAACCAGGCCAAACAATTTCTATCCCGAGACAACTGCGCCACAATTGCCAGAGCGGTTATCGGTGCCAAGATCGACTACTGCAACGTCCTCCTGGCGGGCACCTCACAGAAAAACATTGACAGATTACAAGTCCTGCAAAATAACGCCGTCAGGGTTGTCATGAATCTCGGTAGGCGAGACCACGTATCATGAGCTAGACAAGACCTACACTGGCTACCTGTGTGTGCCAGGATCGACTTCAAAACCCTATCCATAGCACATCGCTGCCTCCCCGGGTCGGCACCCACCTACCTCACCCCCACGATCCAACGCAGAACACTGCGTTGCTCAGACTACAACCTTCTCGCCATACTGAGATACAACTCCTAGAAAGCCGGAGGATCATCATTCCAAGTGGTCGCCCCCACACTCTGGAATGCTCTCCCCAACCACCTAAGGAATGAACACTCCTACTGGCGCTTTCAACGTCTGCTCAAGACTCACCTATTCCAGTAATTGACTCTTTGCTGCTACTGCCTCTTATCCACGGACTGGTTCTCTGTGTTTACTGTTTTTGTTGCCCACTTGACCTTGTGTCGTCCTTTACGTCACCCTATCCCACTGGATCTTGTGTCCTCTGTATGTCACCCCTTTAAGCCCTCAGTGCCCTGATGCCCCAGGGTTTGGGCGCTCTACAAATCCCAAATAAATAAAAATAAATAAATATCTAAAGTCTACCATATCACCATCACTCGAAACTACATTACTCCTTTAAACACCATTACTCTAAAATAACACTACTGAACTACCCAAACATCACTTATATCACACGTCTATTTATCTGCACCTCTATAACCAAAGTAGTATGATATGTGATGTTTGCTTAGTTTGGGAGTGTTATTTTAGAGTAATGGAGTTTAGAGTAACAGAGTAATGTAGTTTCAAATAATGGTGATATGGTAGACTTCAGAATCGTTACTTCCTCGCTTTTGGTGCGTTATCTTAAGTCACTTATATGCCCTCCCTTAAACCCCAGGTTTTTGCTATTTGAATTTCATTGCTTATATTATTCAATGGAATGCAATGGGATGGTGATAGGTGTTTTGGTGGTGCCCCAATGGGATGGAGATAGGTGTTTTGGCGGTGAGGTGCTGCTCTGCGGCACCTCCACGAATGGGATGTTATATATTTTTTTCATTTTCTGAAAATTTGTCCTCTGATATAAATGCAGAATTATTTTGTTTAAAATGTTTTTCCTTCTCCCTGGACTTATGTCCGCCGACATAAATTCTTTTTTTCTTTTTTCTGCAATTTTGTCTGCGGACATAAATGCAGCAAAATAAATGTAAAAAAATGTTTTGCCCTGGATTTATGTCTGCAGATGTAAATCTTTTTTTTTTCATTTTCTACAATTTTGTCCGTGAACATAAATGCAAGAAATTTTTTTAAAAAGAATATCTTCCTGGATTTATGCCCACGGACATAAATCAGCCTCCATCTTAAACATGCCTGACCTTAACATGGCAAAGGTCAGGCATGCTAAAAAAAAGTGCTTTTTGGGCCGTTTTAAGAAAAATAAAAGCCAGGCGTTTGTAGATGCCATGCTGGCAACCTGCTACCTAGCTTTTATTTGACTTAAAATGGCCCAAAAACAGGGACAAAGAAAAAAATTTGTCTGCAAATTTACGTCCGCGGACTAGGTGAGGGAATAAAAAATGGCTGTCACATGAACTTTCTCCACAGTCCAAAGAATGATTGGAATGCGGAGAATGTATATGTGGTATGTGACCCCCTCCGAAAACGCTAAAATTTACCCTGAACCGCTGAACGGATTTTCATGATTTTGGGAAAAACATGCGATCAATCTGTGCCAGCCCCAACTGCAAAATATTGCATGAAAATCTGTTCAGCGGTTTAGGCTGTGCATGTGAGCATAAATAGGGTAATTTCTGTATGGGAAATTACCATTATAACACTCCAAAAAGCCTGCTTTTTTGTTTTAAATAACTTTTGAACCGTAAAGGCTATCTTTTTGAAATTGGATCCACCAAATTGCTTGCAAAATTTCAGGATGGTAGCATTTATGGTTCAAAAGTTATAGGGAATGGCATTTCAGGAATGCCTATGGGTGACAGTCACTTATTTTTTTTTCATATATCTCCAGTGTTTTTCGCCAAAATTCACAAGGCAATAATGTTATACAGTGACTTGGCTTACTTGATACGCCCCGCCCTGTTTCGTCAGGGTAGTGTGAAAGTTGTAGGGGGCTAGCAAAATGGGATAGGCCATGTGGGAGTCCCCCTAGTGGTGCGATAGTTATGGACTAGATTATACAGTTCCAGGTGTATGTCCTTGAGGCGCGTTGTGCCTACCCAGGTGAACAAATGTGTGGCCCCTCTGGTGATAGTGAGCAGGGTACACCAAGAATGAATGAGGACAACAATGATGCACTACAGTCCGTGTCCAGGTACAAAATCGGGAAACAGGTTTATTGCAGGTAGGTAGGCAGATATCTTGTAGACAGAAAATGGCACTGGGCACACTGTACACAAAATGGTTGTCAGTTTAGGACTGCCGACACAAGGCAGGTCACATCGACCAGACACAGGCTAGACCCTATGAGAGCAGGAGGCCTGTGGAGGCAGGGGTGAGGCAACTGGAAGAGACAGGAAATGGGTAAGCGGGACTGGGGAGGTTGTTTGGAATATGGAAGAGAGAGCAGCGCAAAATGGGGTGAGAGGGACTGCAGAGGAGGAGAAACAATGACAGAGAATGTGCAGTAGTGTGCAGTTGGGAATGTGCATTAGAGTGCAGTAGAGAATGTGCTGAGAAGAATAAATGTGCAAAGAAGAATGCACAGAGAAGAGTGTGCAGAGAGGGAGTGCGCAGAGAAGCGTGCGCAGAGAAAAGTGAGAACGCACAATGAAGAATGCACAGAGAGGAATGCGCAGAGAAGAGTGCACAGAGAAAAGTGAGAATGCACAAAGAAGAATGCAGGGAGAAGAGTGCGCAGAGAAGAGTGCACAGAGAAAAGTCAGAATGCACAACGAAGAATGCACAGAGAGGAATGCACAGAGAAGAGTAGAGAGAGAGCCAGACAGGGAGGGGATAGGGAGGCAGAAAGACAGAGGGAGACAGAGAGGGCAGGGCAGAGACAGCCTGGAGCCAGGCACGGGAAAGAGCGCAGGTTGGGGAGGGAAGGGCAGATGGGAAAGGCAGAATGGGAAGGGAAAGGGCAGAGGGGAGGGAACAGGCTACCTGTCAGGGCCGCCAAAGCTCTCTCTGCCCACACCAAAGGATCAGCTTCACAGCACCAGGAACCAAGAGACCAAAATGGCACATGGCAGAGAGTATATAGCCTGTGACCCTTCCCATCAAACCCCACACCTCCCACTCCCAACGCAGAAAATGAGGGCCTCCCTGGGTCATGTGGGCCAATAAGGTAGGGGGTTTTAGGTAGCCAATGGAAAGCTCCCTAGGTCAGGTGTCCCCCAGCAGCCACTAGGGGTGCAGGACTGCTAGGGAACAGGTTGGCACCAGTTCTGCCATGTGGCAACTAGCAGGAATGGGAGGCATTGTGGCTGAGGTAGTGCTTCCTGTGCCTGCACAGCCAATGGGCTAGCAGGGACAGGAATGATTGATGGGGCAACTGGAACAACCAGTTGTGGACTCTTCCCAGGGGCTTGCGGGAAAATGGAGGGCGCCTCCATGCCTGTGGGACAATAGATGCTTAGTGTTAGTTTGGAGAAGGGAGATGGTTTCCAGACCCAGATGAAAGGTGCAGCCCCAGGCTGGAAATTGCAGCGGTTGTAATAGGTTCCAGGTGGCTGGGCTTGGGGAAGGGTCTTTCTTTGCAGGAGGAAGGCTGTTAATCTGTCCAAGCAGAAGCATGGAGTGTCAAAATCTGTACACAAATACATACAGGACACATGACATACATACACACAGTGCAGAGTACAATATTAGTCATAAGGTAACTGTTATAAGCTACATCATTGAGGCAGGAGACTGAGGTAAGAGGACAGGCTTTATTCAGGTCTACACAGTCTGGCTCCCAGGCATGGAATGCCCCACCAACTGCCACACCGGCAAAGCCCCTGCAAGGGTGGAACCTTACCGCAGGGAGACTCCAAAGGCACATGAGAGGAAAGCACACTACAACTATTACACTATTATATTAACAACCAACAAAAGACGTATAAGATAGGAGAAAAAGAAGTAACTAAAGAATGATAAACTGTAAGACAAATCTTACAAGTTACAATTCACCACGCTCAAACAACTACAACGATTACAGACGTAATGCACACATTCAAGATATAACGGGTACACATATGAAAACACACATCTCCACTCTCTCCTCAAATAAACAAAACAAACTAAAGACTAACTAGGTCAAATACACACCATAAGTACATACAGACAACACAGCTCACACTTGATAAAACACACTTTGAGAGGTTGAATGCCTCTAATACAATGTGGAACATAGCGTTTCCTAAACCCAATACAATTTTGAGAGGGTACACCTCTAATACATTAGAGGAAAATATGGGGGTATCCTAGACCCAATACCACTTTGAGAGGTAGTTTACCTCTAATACATTTAGGAAAATAGGGGTATCCCAGACCCAATACAACTTCGAGCGGTAGATTACCTCTAATACATTTTAGGAAAATAGGGGTATCCCACACCCAACACAACTTTGAGAGGTAGTTTGCCTCTAATTCAATTTAGGAAAATAGGGGTTTTCTAGACCCAATACAATTTTGAGAGGTGGTCTACCTCTAATACATTTCAGGTACATAGGGGCTTCCTAGACCCAATACAATACATTAATTCACAGCTAGGTGTCCTCTTGTCTCCTATAATATAAGACACTGCCTCTGGATTCCACTAGGCCCACCCTCTATACAACCACTATGCCATAAGGCCTTCAGGAACAGTACAACCACTACGCCATAAGGCCTTCAAGAACAGTCAGGTAATAAGATCTCCGCCCAAGGTAAATTTCCACTAGACCCTATACAATCACACACCATAATATCCTCAGGAACAGATAGGTACTAAGACAGCCACCCAAGCTAAGCAAAGACGAATCAGTAGCCCAAAGACGAATACCGGAGGCCCGTAAGGGGAACAACTAGGGGGCCCGACTTGGAGGACCCGCAAGGAGAGCTCTGCGGTGGTTTCGGAGAAGGTGAGGGGGTTGCTGGAGTAGGGGTGAGGGCACTCTGGAAACACTAAGGGACCTGGCACGGCTGAGGCCAGCTCCCAAGCCCTCTGACCGGAGGATGCAGTGCGAGCGACCAAGGCCAGAAAAAACCCTGCATAACAGGGCCAGATTCCCAGCAGAGGGTGGGGAGGGGAGGTCTCTGCGGGAGGGCGTTAGGCCCTCCACCGTTACTGAGATAATATTGATAGCAAACAGAGGCCAGGAGCCCGAGAAGAATCACAAGGCCCACTGGTTGGTAGGAGCCCACTAGCCCCGGTTCAACACCAACTGCCAAAGGCACAAGAGAAGATACCTAGGAAGGACCAAATAGTGAAGGTGGGTCACCTCCCGTCGCTAGCCTAAGGGGTAACTGTAAAAGTAACAAATGGAATTTTAGGCATGTACCGAAGGGCACCAGGTCAGCGCCGTAAAGCCGCAAATGGGGTCATGGGCGCTATACAAATACGATGTAACATAACATAACAATAAAATGTGGAAACGTTTCCAGAACTACCCAAATACTTTTGAAATCTTCATACAATAACATTGTATAACGAGGCTATCCTTGCCAAATACTGGAAACACCGAGAAACACATTCAACTTCTAGTACACCAAACTCAAAATGAAGATACACACGCACAAATAGGCTAAAACACGCATGCATACAATGCACACAATCTCATGTGAGAACGTCATGGTTACAATCCCAGCAGATTTAAAATGAAATCTTCCCAAGATACATTACTTCACCTTTAAATAAACATATCACCCTAAACTCAAAATGTCAACTTTAGAAATTAACCTACAACGACATAAACATAACAGTATGCAAATTAACAGATTCTTTTTAAATGAACAACCAATGTAAACATTTTTATGATCAGTATACCATGAAGCCAGTGTAAAACTTTTTTTATTTCCTATGTAGATATTAGCATTTTACATTGCATTAGAACATTTAGACAGTTGTAAATATTAAAACTGACATTTCGACTTGCAGATAGTGAAACTGGACTTAGTTTCAAAAGACAGCAGTGTTGTGTAGCCTAGAATTTCTTATACAGTACCCTTATTGAATTTTTGTAAATGTTATATGAAAAGAATAAAAATCCGAACATTTTTCATAGTCTTCAAAGGATTGTTGTGTGCTGTATTCCTTACATATGCTTTCAATTGTAATAAGCGTACTAAAACCTGTTCAGTTATTTTGCCTGTTCATTCAGTTTTTGTGTGAGCCACGCACAGTAACTTTATTGACCAATTTTTTGCCATAGTTGACTGTGAAAGTGCTTCTTTGTTTTTTAAAATGTATTTTAAAATGCTGACATTGTTTTCATATATTATTCCCATTTTTACCTTAATTCAAAAGGCAAAATTATGATTAATTATGCTGTCATTGATGAAACTTCCATTTGTTCCTTTAGGCAATTATTTTTATTTGTGCAGCTGTGGTGTTTAAAATATGATTATTCAGTTAAAAAAGTACTACTTTGTCCCATCACCTTTTTCCCATCCGAAGGATGTCTACATGGAAAGGAAATGGAGACCTTCTACCAAGTAGCGCTTTCCCCATAATAAAAATGTATGTATAAATAAATAATCCCTCATGCGCAGCATAGCACAAACTTGTCATGCCCTCCTCGCTGAGTGTATTCCCTTTTTGCGCTCCCTATAGACTGAACTCAAAGGATTCCATTGTTCTGTCACCTTTTCCCCCATCGGAAGAATGTCTCCGTAGGTATGCTTTCCCCATAATAAAAAGTTTTCTTATAAATGAAGATCGCATCTGCTCTTTCCTGTCCTCTTTGTCGCACATGGGACCATTTTTCGCCAGTCCCTTTCTGTGCTTGCAATGAATCGGACATGTAGCAGCTGGACTCTCCCCTCAGGTATTTTACCTTCAAGGGACAGTTCACTCCACCATTTTTAGTTTTTTCTTTATTCTTAGTTGTCTTAATGTATTTTTAGTGCTCGATTTTCTTGCTGGTGTTACCTTGCCCTTTCTACCGCAATCAAGGATGTCAACCATCACTGATGGGATCACTGGACACCTTTGCAGAGGATTATAGTTGGAGCTGCACGTGTATGAAAAAAACACGGCAGGCGTGCGGGAGTACGCAAATGAACATGCGCGCCACCTCCCTAACGCACCTCCCGACCCCACCCCTCTAGTCCTCTTCCGCGCTTAACGGTGAGGATGCTCTTGCAGTCCTGCACCTTGCTGCCTTTTTGCAATCACTTTTCTTTTTCACAAAACGGCATGTGTGGCCCCCTTTAGCCACCTATCACATCTCCGCTCGATGCCGTGTGTGTTTTGCGGGAAATGTTTGGCTCCTTCAGACTTGCACTTTTACTTGCGTCAAGTGCTTGGGCCCTGATCACCTGGTTCCTAACTGCGTCACCTGTGACCCACTCTCGTCACGAGTTCACCATCACCGGTTCTCACGATGATCCTAAATTTTTGGCGTCAATCAACACACTTTGTCGATGCCCTTGAACAACAGTGTGGTATGTATTTCTTCCATTTTGGCGACTCAGTCCCGTCCATACCTCCGATTTCTTCCTTTAAGGCCTCCGCAACTAACGTGCCGGATCTGTTAGTTTACACCTTCACAGTTCTTCCTGCCGGGCATGCACTGCCAGTCACGGATTGGGGGCCCATACTGATACCGTGACACAGGATTTGCACTCGGCCCTGGCCACGACGCAAATATCTGTCGTTATTCCACTTATCTCTACAACAGCTAACCGTTCGCGCTTGGCTCCAGCCTTGACACTAATGACCTTGGCCTTCACACACTCTGAGGTGCTTATCACTCTGTCACACCTTCCGCCTTTGCCCGCAATGCGTTCGGCCTCTGACGCCTTACAGAACATTTTCAGTATGCCTAAAAAGACGACAACGGTGTGGCGCTCGTGCTCGACGAGGGTGGTGACACCAGCGACCCCCTCTCCTTCACATTCTGCCATTGACACCAGTCTCTCCCCGCACTCAGTACATGCTGTGATGCCAGTGGTGGATCCTCCCAAACTCACATTACAAGATACATGTTCCATGTTACCCACTATGACATACCTGGGGCATACGGTTATAGAAAGACAAAACGTGTGTCCGGAGCATGATAAATTTTCATCAATTTTCTGTGTCAAAACCATTTATTTTTGGTATGATTAAAACCATTCAAATATATTATGGAATCCACTGTTCACAGGCAACAAACAGTCAAATGAAATCTAATACTCAAGTTATCAAGAAAATAAAAAACACATTTATTAATGATACAAAGATTCAGGACCTACGATGTGTAACATATAAAACCAAAATATTTCACCAAGACAAATACAAACCATTCAAAATACATATAACAAACAAAAGACACATTACATTGAGAAGGTGGTATCCCCACCTCTGATTTGCTGTCCTAATCTCCTATGCTGCCTTAAATATACCTCTTTACTACATGGTATAGTAACACATTGTTTGACAATTTCCAACATTAGTAGTAAGGCAATAGACATACAGACAAGTACCGACAGGCTGTTTCAGTTTCTATTACAGCCAATTTTTTCAGGGTCGTAGAACCTTCATCAGGGTAATAACATAGTGTTTGGTCCTTAGATGACAATTGCTTTAAAGGGGCACCGTCATCATAATGAAAACAAGAAGTATACAGGTGTTTTGTAAAGAGCATTAAAAACTGCCAATTTCTTTTTTCCATTTTCCAGGAAAATGTTTTATTCGTATAGTTTTGTCAAAATGCAATGTTTTATTAGATGCAATTCCACAGCTCGCCACGAGAGGGTATCAAGGGTTCTGTATAGGAAAGCTCTATGCAGCGATTTTTATGTCCGTATTTTGACCGAGGAAGTTGAGGTAATGCACTATTTTAAAAGTGCAATTACTGGTTTCATAAATATATTTATGAAACCCTTGGATTTTTTAACATTTCAATGTGGAGTCAGTAATTTCCGATATAGCCAGGGCAATATTGTGTTTGACATCTCTCACATCCAATCAGCTGCCAAGGACGGGACTAAAATCACAGACTTAGCCAATTAGATTAAGCAATTGACATGGATAAAGTACAAGCTTTGTGCATCAACCTCTGCAATACAAGCAATGGACATTTCACTTCATGCATTACATACAATACTCAACATAAAATGGAAGTTGTGGGGTTTCATAAATGAAATAT
>JAUEJG010666460.1:0-12023 GCA_032274985.1 Desmognathus aureatus | reverse complement strand
TTCGGACACTCTGAAGGTCCAACAGATTGTTAGCAAGCCTAATAACTGAAAGTGATGGAGGCTGAACTAGCAAAGATAACTAGCGCATTAGGAGCATTAGAAGTACAATTGGGTGTATTTAGGCAGGAACAGGTAGATACATTACAGAAACTTAACTCTTTACAAGACAGACCTATACCTAATCCCACACCTGTTGATCCACCTGTTGTCTTGCCTTCTCCTCCCTTAGCAAATATAAACCCATTATACTCACATCTATTACCTAATCCACCAATGCCTAGTAAATTCAAGGGAGAAACGAAAGATTATCAGGCCTTTTTGACCCAATGCAAGCTTCACTTTTTGAATAAACCCACTGTATACAACGATGAAAGCAAGGTCCTATTTATATTGATGAGTTTAGAAGGTAATGCTTTTAAATGGACTACCCCATATATTGAGAGTGATGACCCTTTATTGCATAACTATGACAATTTCATTTCAGCTTTTTCAGGCATGTTTGAGTGTAAACAAGAGAGACAATTAAGAAAGACTGAGCTTCTTGAATATAGACAAGGAAATAAAGAGACCCAGGATTTTATAACTCATTTCCAGTTACTAGCTGTCTCGACTACCTGGCCAGATGATGCGTTGATTGGGTTATTTTACAAGGGGTTGCGTGAAGAAATCAAGGACATACTATCTCAGATTATTCCTCTTCCTACTACCTTTTCTGCATTTGTCGAATTAACGATACAGGTTGATCAACGCATTAAAGATAGGAAGAGAGAGAGACGAAAGACTGAAAATTTTAGACCCTTTCTGAGATATGTTCCCACTGAAAATAAGAGTAGTGAGGGGGTTGAGCCTATGCAAATAGGAGGAATCAGAAGACCAGTGACAGAGCAGGAAAAGGAGAGAAGGAGAAGAGAGACACTCTGTTTCTATTGTGGAGAAGCTAACCATATTATCCCTCATTGCCCTAGGTTATCAGGAAAAGCCAACGCCCGGTGAGTGTGAGAGGAGACTCCCTGGGTGTATATACTAATAATCCTCATTTTTTAGGCACTTTAGTTAAAGATGCCCCTTCAGCTCCACACTTGTACATTGATGTAACTCTTCATATCAAAGACCAGAAAGAGATGTGACTAGGGCTCTTGTTGATTGTGGAGCCAATGGCAATTATATTGATAAGACCTTTCAAAGAGATAATCAAATACCTGTAAGTAAGATAAAGGTCCCTGAGACAGCTATGGCAGTAGACGACTCAGTCCTTAGTTCAGATTGAGGAAAACACTATTCCCCTCTTGCTCACCTTCCAAGGCATAAGCAACGAAGTACAATTTGACCTCATTAGTACTCCTACTTTTAAGGTGATCCTAGGCATGCCTTGGTTAGCAAAGTGGAATCCAAAGATAGATTGGGCTCAGAGAACTGTTCAAGTTGAAATGATACCCCTTTGTTATATCAACACTACTAACTCAGTAGTAGCAGAAATCTACCCAGATTTAATCATTGTTTTTGACACCAAGGAGGCTGATGTTTTACCACCTCTTAGAGAGTATGATTGTCAGATTAATTTGATACCAGAAGCCAGTATTCCTTGTGGTAGAATCTACGCTCTTTCCCCTAAAGAAGACCTTATCTTGAAAGATTAAATAAAAAGATAATCTGAATAACGGTTTCATCAGGCCTTCCTTTTCCCCGGCTGGGGCACCTCTCTTTTTCGTCCCCAAAAAAGACTGCGAGGAATTAAGACCGTGTGTGGATTTCCGGTTATTAAATTTGATAACCATCAAGAACAAATACCCTTTACCCCTCATTCAAGTCTTGTTAGATCAGATCCAAGATGCAAAGTGGTTCTCCAAAATAGATTTAAAAGGTGCTTATAATTTGATCAGGATGAGAGAGGGGGATGAATGGAAGACAACATTTCGAACAGCACATGGTCACTTTGAGTATCTCATCATGCCCTTTGGTTTATGCAATGCACCCGCTTACTTCCAGCATTTTGTAAACAACGTGTTTAGAGACATCCTGAACACTTTTATGGTAATCTACTTAGATGATATCCTTACATTTTCTCATAATCTTCAGGAACATAAGAAGCATGTTAGATCAGTGTTAGAAAAACTCCTTCAGAACAGATTGTATGCTAAGGAGTCCAAATGTCTATTCTTCAAGGAACAAGTCCCCTTCTGGGGTTATATAATATCTCACAATGGAAGAGAGATGGATCCTGTCAAGGTACAGGCAATTGTAGACTGGGAAGCTCCCCATAATGTTAAAGAGTTACAGAGGTTCTTAGGGTTTGCAAATTTCTATCGTCAGTATATCCAATCCTATTCTGATGTAGTGGTTCCCCTTACACAAGTCTTAAGGAAACTGAAATTCCAATGGTCTTCTGATCAACAACAGGCCTTTGAGAAATTGAAATTGGAATTTACCGAAGCACCAGTTTTAGTGCACCCTGATTTTACAAGCCCTTTCATTGTGGAAGCTGATGCTTCCTCCAACGCTATTGGGGCGGTACTCTCGCAAAAGAATGCCCAGCAGGAAACACATCCCATACCCTTCTTTTCTAGGAACCTCACTACATCAGAACAGAACTATACCATCTATGAAAGGGAACCATTAGCCATCAAGGAAGCACTTAAACAATGGAGACATTACCTTGAAGGTGCGGGTCATCCTATCACCCTCTATACAGATCACAAAAATTTAGAATTCCTTAAGAATTTAGCATGCCAGAATAGGAGACAAGCCAGATGGTGCTTATTCTTTTCTCGTTTCAAGTATGTGATCACGTACAAACCCGGCAATTGCAACGTGAGAGAAGATGCCCTTTCAAGGCAATATCCAGAGGAAAACAAACCTGAGAGTTCCAATACACCCATCATTCCCACAAGTCGTGTCATTTGTGCAACTTCTCATGGGTTGACATCTTTCCTTCAAGAAATCAGAGACAGCTACACCACACCCGAACGAGACAGTTTTTTTTATCCCACAGTGCTATGAATAGACAGATTGAAGGATTGTACTTTCATGGTAACAGGTTATGGGTGCCCACGAAAGCTCAACAGTCTGAGCTATTACACTGGTGTCATGATGCCCCTATGGCAGGACATCCAGGACCAGTTTAAACATTGGAGTTACTGTCACGATATGTGTGGTGGAAGAAAATGAAAGCAGATATTGTGGAATATGTCAAACTTTGTCCCGTATGTGCTAGAAATAAAACGAGTCATCAAGCCCCTCAGGGATTGCTTCAGCCTTTACCAGTGCCTTCAGGTCGTTGGCAAAACTTAACTATGGACTATATCACAAATTTACCTAATTGTCATGGTTATTCTGTTGTTCTAGTAATCACTGATATGTTTACCAAAATGGCCCATTTTATTGGATTAACTAGGTTACCAAATGCTAAGACTTTGGCCCAAATATTTATCAGTGCTGTGGTTCGTTTACTTGGTCGCCCCAATTCTATAGGTAGTTATAGGGGGACACAGTTCTTAGCCAAATTCTGGAAAGAATTCAATGCTCTCCTTGGTATCAAGATCCTTTACTCTTCAGGTTATCATCCGCAAACTGATGGCACTACTGAACGATGTAACCAGACGCTTGAACAGTACATGCGTATCTTTTGCATGAAGGAGGAAAGGAGCTGGTATTCTGCACTACCCTTAATTGAATTTTTCCTTCCTCAAAGTATATTAACATTGTGATCCTAGCAATACCATAGCTCCCAGAGAAAATAAGTCCAACCACTGAGAGGGAATTGAACAGACTAAGAGACTACATATCCCACGGACATCAAAAATGTCTAAATCATCGACTGCTAAGTTGGCCAAAACAAAGGGCACTTTGGAAGGTGTATGGTCTTACTTATGCATTGGTAATGCGCCAGTGGAACCCGTAGGCATCAGGGCGCACAAGTAACAAGACAAACAGACTGAACAAAGAACGTGCGCTGACCGGCCTCATTCCTAATAAATGAATCCTAGATGTTCTGTGTTTAGACATTTATTATATTTTATCTTTCTATATATTGATGAATTGGGCAGTTTTATATTGATCTTCTGTGTTCAAAAAATGACATGAGATAAAGATGACTAATGAGTATGCCTTCTGAATTCTTTAAGATCAATGAAGAAAAGAAATCCCAAACAAAAATTAAAAAATGTGGGAGATATTGCAGTTGGATTTCTTAGACCTCACATTCATGGATCTGACCATTTGCCCATGGAGCTACACTCTCCTCTGAACGGTGGAGATGCACATCAGTTTTTTGGATTATGTTTTTTGGATTACGCACATCAGTACTCTCTTGTACCCTCTAGTTAATGCTGTCATTGATTTGAACACATCTCCACCCTGCCTTCTTTACCACAGGGTTGACTTATGACCTCATTTAGTGTGGGGCGGGTCTCCCGATGGCAGAACGCTAGCACGAGACCCACCCCACCGTGGTGACTGGGAGTGAACAACTCTGACATTTTAATAATTCCTGCCGCAGGTACAGGGCTGCAGCCCTGACAGTTGTGACTCCTATATTGGTCAATAGGCATACACAAAGCTGGGGTGTCCCCACTAGCGGAGGGATTCAATCCCACCGCTTCAGCAGGCATCTGCATTTCTAACAAAAGAGCACACTGTACAAAGGAAAATACACAAAAATAAAGCAGCCAGGCTGCAATGCAGCATGCCATAGAATGCTGTGCTGTGCAAGACCCCCAAGACAGATGCAGCACTTCAGAGAGAGGTGTCTGTAAATGCAGTCTGAAGCAGGTAAAATGATAGTCCTTGCAGCTTCCGCAGTGGTGCCCTGCTGCCTTCACCTCTGTTGCTGATCCACTGGTATACTGGCAGGCATGCCTCCACTGACTTTTCTGTGCTTTGTCTGCCCCCTAGATCAGCTGTATGCTGGGCACCATGGCAGGCAGAGCACCACCATGAGCACAGTGGCAGCAAAGGGTCCATGATGCTCTGATGGCAGTGCTAAATGAGCTACTTATTTTTACTAACTTGATATTGGACAGTCAATTATTCACTTCTTTGCATTCCTTATACACACTTTCACCCAAATCGCTATTCATGCACATACACTAGCATACTTTACTCTCCGCTGCTGTGACAGCATTAACTAACACCCACCCCTAGCAACCTAGAAGCCTCGCCAGTAGGCTAGAGGTAAGTGAACCTGAAACATCACATAGAGCGCAAAGCCAGGGGTTTTGGCATGGCAAGCTGAGCCAAAATATAACCAAGTCAATATTTAGTTGGTGCACACCAAAGGTGTCAAACAGATTTTGAGATGCATAAAAAACAAAAGCCTGACTTCCGGTAAGATGGCGGCGTGAGGAGATGTGCGCCCCGGAGCTCGCCAGCCCATGACTCAGCAAAAGCCTTCCCCGGGTGATTGACTGTGCTCAAAAATGCTAGAAGAGCTTGGCGAAGTATAAAGGAGCAGGCGCTCAGCACAAGGTGCGGCAAACTCTTGGGAGTGTACCTTTTGGAAGCAACAAGAGAAAGCCGAATGAGCAGCGACAGGTCAAGATGGTGGCGACCCCTTGAAGGAAGCCACTACCCGAGAAGGACATGCAGGATCAGCAATCGCTGGCAATCCCCTGAAGAGTGGAGAGGGGTGCAGATCTTGACCCCGGAGCAAAGAGGGAGTAACGTTGAGGGGAAATCACTGGAAGAAGGAGCAATGCAGCAAAGCACAGACAGTGAACAGGTCGGTGGGGGTGAGGCAAAATGGCGGCGGTGTATCGAGGAGCCGAGTGAGTGGAAGAGCGCAACTGCGGCACTCACTGAAAGCAATCCAAATTATGAGAAAAAGAGGAGAACTTATACCCCCATCCCTCCCTCCGCCCCCTCCCTCTGTCTGTGAGATTGAACAGCAGCAAGAAGGGTGGGAGAAAACGACAAAGACGGGAGACTATACGGATAGGGGCGGGGTAAGATGGCGAAGGTAGCCTAAAGACTGCGGGATGCGAAGACAGCGGAAGCAACTGCTGGGAGAGCCCTAGGGGAAGAGGAGAGATAGTATCTCATCCCCACCCCCGAATAAAGAATAACAATGAGTTTATGGCCCAGGAATGATAACCTTGCACAGACACGAAAAACAGGTACAGAGAAGTGGGAGTTAACGAAGTAGGGGGGCACCTACCACCACATCTGCAATTGCATATCTTGTGAAAATTGCTGAGAGCTTAAAGTACAAAGAATCATTGGATGTAACCCTTTGTAGACAGAGGGATCAGGACTTCCTCAAAGTATATTAACATTGTGATCCTAGCAATACCATAGCTCCCAGAGAAAATAAGTCCAACCACTGAGACAGAATTGAACAGACTAAGAGACTTCATATCCCACAGATATCGAAAATGTCTAAATCATCGGCCGCTAAGTTGGCCAAAACAAAGGGCACTTTGGAAGGTGCATGGTCTGCAGGAAAGGGCAAAGATTTGTCTCCAGGGCAGAAAGAAGAAACAGGAGAGGAACATATGACAAAAGCTGACCTGATATCTCTCTTGAAAGACTTTCAGGAAAACATTCGGGGATGAATTGGTAAATTTACGAGAGGACTTATAAAAACAGTTGGATACAACTGGATTAGCTCTACAACAGGTGGAGGAGAGAACCATGACATGTGAGAATGCGCTCCAAACAATCACAGGGGATGTATAAGCCCTTCAAAAAGATATGCTGGAAATTAAAAAACAAAACGTCTTCCTATTTGATAAATGTGAAGATTTAGAGAATAGAGGGAGAAGGAATAACCTCAGCTTACGGGCGGTCCTGGAAAAAGTTGAAGGCTTGGACATCGATACTTGGGCCACTGACTTCCTGTACAATCTACATCCTGAGATGGCCAAAGATAAGATTCAATTTGAGAGAGCCCACAGGGTGGGTCCACTAGGCTCCCCTCGGGAAAAACACCCTAGAGACATTCTATTTAAATTTGGAGATTACAAAGTCAAAGAAACAATACTCAAGGTGACTAGAAATATGGACCATATATATTGCGAAGAACAAGAGGTTCAAATATTCCAGGATATTGCACTGACGACTTTGATGAGATGCTAGGCACTGCGACAAGTCACCAGCTTTCTGCAACAACAAAAAGTGAGATATAGATGGACGTTTCCCTTCGGACTGGCGTTCCAATGGGATAACAAACAGAGATTGATAATCACAGAGAAAGAAGGTCGGAAATCTTTGACCTTCGAGGTAGAGGGGAGTGGAGAAGGATTGCACAGTGGAAATAAAGATCAACAGCATCCAATACCATGGCCATGGTTGATGGCATTTACAACGCGGAGGAGAAGAAAGAAGTCGGCCCCCCAATGAAACAGCAGGCTGCGAAGAGGACGACGCAGGATAAAGCTGAATATGAAAGTTTAGAGTTACTAAATCATGATACTTTGCTGTTAAAGGGAGAAGAGTGAAGTAAACCCGGGGAAGGATGGACATAAGCTTTGGATTGAATGGGCGGGGCGGTGAGCCTTGCTGGATGACTGGACATTTTGGACCAGTGAATTTGTACAGGTTTGGAAATAGTTGGGGGGTGGGGGTAGTTATGTTTGGTAAAATGGAACATATGGAGGAGGCAGATGGGGGGAGGAGAAATGGGGACAAGTTACATCCACGCAAAATGTTGAGAATGTAATGGTTCTGAGGGCCTTAAGGATAGTAATCACCAAGAAAATGAATGGCTGATATTAAACTAGGTTCCCTGAATGTTAGGAGACTTAACTCACCAGGTAAAAGGGGTAAATTACGGTTTCACTTGAGACATGAAAATTTGCAAATTGCACTGCTACAAGAAACACATCTTAAATCCCGAGATGCCCACTTGCTATGTTGTAGGGGATACACACCAATTTATCAGGCCACAACTATGACAAAACGAGCGGGGGTGGCCATAATGTTCCACACCTCGACACAATTTATAGAAAAAGGCCACATGAAGGATACTCAAGGGAGATATGTCTTTGTGAAAGGTACGGTGCGAAGGGTACTGATGACGATAAGAAGTATATATGCCCCCAACATGGTTCAGAGTGATTTCCTAGCCTCACTATTGCAAAAACTGGAAAACTTTGTAGAAGGCAAGCTAATAATGGGAGGGGATTTAAACTGTGTGATCGATGCAAATGTAAATAGATCTTCCCAGGGAGCCCACACAACGGATACTGTATCGAACAAGGTGAGACAAAAACTACGAGAGTTGGGTATAATAGACACATGGAGAACAATGCACCGGGAGATAAAACCTATACATATTCTTCACATGTTCACAGAACTTCCTTGAGAATAGTCTATTTTTTGATTAATAGCACACTGTTGAAAAAAGTTATAGAGTGTGATATAGGAACTATGACATTTTCTGATCATGCACAATTTTATTTGATCATTGATGGTAGGAGCGGAGGTAAGTCCTCTGGGATGTGACAATTGAATGATTATATGCTTAAAAACCCGGTACAGGTAGAGGAAGCTGGAAAGATGTTGAAAGAATATCTCTCTATCAATGATAGTGGTGAAGTTAGTAAGGGCATGGTATGGAAAGCATGCAAGGCAACACTGAGGGGCCACTTTATTTCGCAAGCCTCTGTAGGGACCAGGGAAAAAAGAAGGTTGATAGAAGAGTGCACAAAAGCAGTCCAGGACAAGCATCAGACCTATCTTACAAATAAATCACTGAGAGCTTTGAGAGAATGGGACCAGGAAAGAACTACACTTAATACTCTTTTAACTGATAGAGTAGAATTTCAACTACTGCGGGCCAAACAAAAGTTCTATGAAGGGGGTGACAAGCCAGGACGTTTATTAGCTTCCAGACTAAAAGCTAAAATAGAGTGAAATTTTATAGCCACGATCCAAGATGAACAAGGGGTAATAAAACACGAAGAAATAGAAAAACAGATTATATTCAGGACATACAATGAAAAACTATATGCCTCCCAAGGTATTGATACTGATAGGGCCAAAAGCTTCTTGGATAAATATCCTCTCCCTAAGCTAACTGCAGAGGAAGCGGAGTTGATGGATAGCCCCATTAGCATAGAAGAAGTCCTGAAAGTAATATCGGAATTGAAGGTGGCAAAAAGCCAGGGGCCAGATGGATTCACAGGCCTTTTTTATAAGAAATTCGCAGGAATATTAGCCCCACTGTTGAGAGATGTCTTTAACACATTTAGGGACAATGGCTCAATAACTCCAACAATGAAAGTAGCCTTTATCACAGTATTACCAAAACAGGGTAAGGATTTAACTAAATGTAGTTCATACCGCCCAATCTCCCTTTTAAATATTGATGCAAAGCTGTATACTAAAATTTTTGCAAATGGATTAAGTGAGATACTCCCAGCTTTAGTGTACCCGTATCAAACCGGATTTGTACTGGGCGGAATACATTTGACAATACAAGGAAAATTACACACCTAATTGAGAAGGCAAGACACTCAGGTCAATCGTCCTTTTTAATCTCATTAGATGCTGAAAAAGCGTTTGATCGTGTAGAATGGAGTTTAGTAGCTTTGATATTGGATCAAATTTACTTGGGTCCCCAAATGAAAAAGATGATTATGGCAAACTATATACATCCACAGGCTAAGATTAGAGTGAATGGTACTCTCACGACTCAATTTAACCTGAAAAGAGGGACAAGACAAGGATGTCCTCTGTCGCCAATGTTATTTGCCTTGACGCTGGCACCTCTAGCGATGGCGATAAGGGCCAATGAAGGAATAAAGGGCATTGCGATAGGTAAGAAACAGCACAAGTTAAGCTTATTTGTGGATGATATTATACTGTTGCTCATGGATCCGGCAAACTCATTGCCGGCACTAACGAGGGTACTGGAGGACTACTCAGAGATATCTGGGTTTAAGATTAATTATGAGAAGTCAGAAGCATTAAGGATCTCACTTACAGGGGAAGAACTAGATGAGGTGAGGACCACAGACCAGATTAAATATCTAAGAATCTATTTGCCGGCAAATTTAAATAATATGTATATGGTTAATTACCCCAGATTAATGAAAAACATCAGAGCAGACCTAAACCGCTGGAAGGGTATCACTAGATCCTGGATGGGTAGGATTAGTATTGTAAAAATGAATGTGCTACCTAGGCTGCTGTATGCTTTTCAAGCTGTCCCAGTTGAAATTCCAAAAGTTGTACTGAATGAGTTACAAAAAGATATATTAAAGTTCATATGGGATGGGAAACACCCCCGAATTACGAAGCTACTTCTATTTCGGTTAAAGCGAAAGGGAGGAATGGCATTCCCAGACGTTTTAAAATACTATATTGTATCGCAACTGAAAATTATGTGGGAATGGGCAAGGGTAGACTCTATGAAGATATGGGCACAGATGGAGGATATATTGGTGAAGGGTGAACTGGGAGCGCAACCTTGGCTGCGGCGAGCACACATGCATGGCAATGCATCTATAGATTTACCAATGAAAACCTTTTTCAAGACCTGGGACTGGGCACAGACAGGTTACGATTTAACTTCCTACCCATCCCCATTTGTGCCACTATTTGACAACCCCCACTTTGCACCAGGGTGCGAAGAAGTTGCATTTCAAACATGGAAAAAGGGCGGTTGTCATAATGGGAAGTACCTGATAAATGAAAAAGGGGGAATAAAAAGCTTCACACAGTGTAAATTAGACTTCCATTTAGGAGATACTGAACACCACAGATACTTGCAACTCAGGCACTGGGTTCTCCATCCGGAAATGAATAAGGGAATTAAGAGGCCACTCACAGAATTTGAAAAAATTACATCCACGCAAACATCAGAAAAAGGCATAGTGAGTGCCATATACAATTTACTAGGGGAATCACAGAAAACGCCTAACATGGTCATCAGAAATAATGGGAAGAAGATTTAGGGATTCAAATTGATGATAGTACTTGGGTAAAGATTTGGAAAAGGCATGCGAAATCGTCAATATGTACACAGATAGTAGAAGGAAATTACAAAGTAATGCTGAGGTGGAACTGGACACCAGCCTGTTTACATAAAATTAATCCTTCACTGCCTGAAAGCTGTTGGAGGGGATGTGGTTGTAAAGGCACGTTTCTTCACATGTGGTGGGAAAGTGGTAAAATTGAAACATTTTGGAAAATGGTTGCGGATAATATTGGAAAGATGTTGGGAGTAGATTTCCCTTGGGACCCGGGAACCATGCTATTGGTGTTACCGTTAGAGAATATCTATCCAGCTAGTTCATGTAGAGGGCAATTGATTACTAATTTACTTTCAGCAGCAAAAAGTCTGATAGCACGCTTTTGGAAATACGGGAATAACCTTATGAGAGAATTGTGGCTATTGAATGCATAGAATAAATTGATAATGGACAGATTGACATTCAGCATTCATGATCGTTTGGAGACCTTTCGAGAAATTTGGTCCCTGTTCCTGGACTTTGTGTTGGACTATCAGGCACTTAATGGGTGAGATGATTTCAGGCAACCCACTTGCTACCCCTCTGTCCATTGAAGAACAGCATGAAGGGTAAAAGGGGGTCCCAACCAGGAACCAGTGTGTAAATCCTGTGGGGTCAGCACCTATTGAAGGGAGACACAAAACAAGGGGAGCAAGGTCAGAGAGGGTTCCCTTAAGCGTGGTAACAATAAACAATATGAAGGTGAAACAAGTCTCACGCTTACCTAAATGAATCCCCCTTGACGCTCTATACCTGGTGCTGACAATATAGATGGACTTCAAGGCAGGAAGTTCCAGAATGTAACAGGACAAGGGCAAGACCTGAAACACTAACCCAAGGACGTCTTGGGTGGCGAGTTCTAACACACTCGCAGTGTAAGAGAGGTCTAAACAAAGCAGGGTCCTGGTACACAAGTGAGCAAAGACAGAAAACAAAACAGGGCCTGATGCACAAAATGGTTTTACACAGGCCTGGGTTCCAGGAGCCGGGCGAGCAAATAACAATGACCAAGGGCAAGGCAAAGCAAGTCTTGACAACAGGCAAGGGTCCAGGAACAGAGCGGGCAATAAC
>JAUEJG010665351.1:0-12049 GCA_032274985.1 Desmognathus aureatus | reverse complement strand
ATATACCAGGGGGCCAGGAGCGGAGGAATGGGTAGGCCACGTCGTTCTATGGTGGAGATACATCGATGACGTACTGATGATATGGAGTGGAAATGAAGATCAACTAAACTCATACTTAAGACATCTGAACTCCAATAGGATGAACGTGCAGCTCACGATGGAAAAGAGTAAATATAACATACATTATTTAGACATCGAAATATATGTCGAAGGAGAAAATTTGCATACAAAACCCTACAGAAAAGAAACCAGCAGAAATGCACTTTTACATGCTAAAAGCATGCATCCCAGGCAGAATATAGAAAACATCCCATACGGCGAATTAGTCAGGTTACGGAGGAACTGTACAGATGACGAAATTTTTGAAGAACAAACAGAGGAATGTTTAAAAAGATTCAGACAGAGGGGATACAAAGAACAAAATTTGGTGGCAGCCAGAGAAAAAGTAGGAAAGAGGAAACGAGAAGAATTGCTGGCAGAAAAAGTCAAAATGAATCTAAAAGATGAAATTAGATTTATAACTACTTATTCTATGGATGCCAACAGGATCAGAAAAATAATAGAAAAACATTGGCATGTACTGTTGGTTGATGAGGACCTGAAAGAAATATTACCGACGAAACCTCAGTTCTCCTTCAGACGGAATATAAACATCAAAGATACAATATGCAGCAGTGAATTTAAAGAGAAAAAATCAACCAACAACATGTCTCAAACCACAGAGACTGGAGGTTATACGAAATGTGAAAAAAGATGTATAACATGTTCCTTAGTAAAAGAAGAAAGAAGAACGTTCAGATTCAATGGGTCTGCAGAGTACACCCTGAAACAACAGTTAACATGTACATCAGACTATGTCATTTACATAATAGTATGCCAATGTGGCCTTATCTATGTAGGAAGTACCAGGAAACAATTCAAGGAACGCATGCGACAACATGTAAGAGCAATAAAAAATAATGACAGCACTTACCCATTAGCGGTACATTACAACAAGGAGCATAACATACAACAGCTTAAATTGGAAATGTTCCCTATAGAAAAAATAGAACAGCAACTTAGACAAGGCCACAGAGAAAGCGAATTAAGACAGAGAGAGAGTAAATGGATTATGAAGCTGAGAGCAGTGGAAAAAGGTCTTAATAAAGATCAAGAACTCTATGTTTTTCTGGAAACCTGAATGAATTCAAAGATATTAAGGGAAGAGAAGAAAAGCTGAATGCAGTTTGGGACTCCCAATGCTATCTACACACAAAAGGGAGAGAATATTGCTGTGAATACTGAATCATCAAAAGTGGAAAGCAAGATAATTAAGTTAAGAGCTATGTTCGATTATAAGAACTTAAGAATACAATGTCACTTAAATATGAAATAAATATGGACAAGGGTATATCCCAGCCCATCGAAAAACTGCTAGATCAATCAACAATGGCATATAAATTTACAGACTGAGGAAGAACAAAAGAAACATGATAATAACAAAACAAAAGATTTAAAGAAATCATAAACATACAAAAAAGATCTATACATTAATGAGGTCTGAGCTGACTGTGCGGTATATAATCAGATAAAGATAGTGGAAATGCATTGAACTGGACACTAATGAGTTTTGACATTAAACAAATGCTAATGAGAAAGTAATCTAAGAACAACAAAATAGAAAGATTACTGTCCAATGTCATTACAAACGAAGAGGGACAGAATAGTGATACAATGTAAAACGAATAAACCCATTAAGCAATGGAAATATGAATAAAACACATGTGTAGACTACATAAAATAAAAAGAGTGACATTAAGAAAATAACAAAAGAGACGAATATCGATGTAAGATGCAGTCAAGGAACTGCGAAGATAAATGACATCTGTCATCCAAAGAAGGACTGACATTGACAAAAGAGTACGAATTACATATTAAGCACATAAAATGGAAAAGATGAAACACTGCTGAAAATAAGAAAAGTAAGAAGAAACTATATTCTAAATAGAACTATAGTTTACTGTATGAAACCTGAAGAAGGAATTATGCTGTTGTAAACGATAGCCTCCTAAACTGTACGGAAAGGAAGAACATTCTACATTCTCCTACTATTAAGGTATAAATTCGAAATAAATATGAAATTATGCAACTGAGTAAATTAATTGGATAATAAAGCCCTGGAATGATACACTCAAAAGCGACCAGGGAAGGGCAACGTCTGAAAAGATTGGAACAATTGGGAAAAAAACTGAGTAAAGCAATAAAAGACGAAATGTCGATTAAAGGACAGGAAATTACGCTAGATCAATTATGTAAAATCATCAAACCAACTCATCTTGAATAACATGGACAACAGGAAAGGAGAATAAATGAACATGCATAGTTCCTAACCATATGTAGAGGAAGACGTAAATGAAAACTCGTCAATAAAGAAATAACTGTAAATGAGGATTGTGTTTTATTTACCATTTGGCCTTAGAAAAAAAAGAAAGTAGTTAATGAAATAAGGCCACGAGTGATTGTAACAGCCGCAACAAAAGATGAAATGACGATTAATAGGGAAAGAAAATTACGCTAGATGAATAGCGAAAAATCATTAAATCAACTCATCCTGAAAAACATGGATAACAGAAAAAGAGAATAAAAGAAAAAGCATATTTTCTGATTAAATATAGAGGAAGACGGAAATGAAAAATTGTCAATAAGAAAACAACTGTAAATAAGGATTGAGCTTTATTTATCATTGGGCCAGAGAGACAAAAAGAAGAAAGTAATTAATGAAATAAGGCAAAGAGTGCTTGTAACAGCCCAAGCATAGAAGGATATCACAGCAACTAAGAAGTAACAAAACCTATTTCAAGATGGCGCACTGCTTAGCGCCACCTTTACTAAGAATATCGCCTGGCCGGACACTAAACCATATGGACTGTGTATATAAAAAAGAGGAAGTGGTTTTAATGAACTGAACAGCCATGAAGAAGCGGGGGGGTCCCGCAAAACGCGCGTCGCTGTAGGGGGAGTTTTTAATTGATATGAATTCATTTATAATATAATAAAGCTAAATTTTGCAACTTACTAAAGAGTGCGGGTCCAATGTTTGGAGGTGGAAGTCGGCGTCCAGGAAATGCGAATTTAGTCTTAGGGGCTGTGTCGAGCAGCTCCCTTTGGATCAACGCACCGGGCAACACAAGGAAACGAAAAGCCCGACAGAGCCGGAGAGCGCCGGTAATTGTCAATCCCGACGATAGAAGAGGAGCTGCGGAGTGCAGAAGACTAATGACAGTGGGCAGCTCGGGGGAGCAGATCTGACAACATACGCGGCGAAAACCTACGGTGAGGAGGGGGCGGCTGGGACCCGCCCACTTTCCCGGGGGAGGAGTGGTGCCGCCGGAGGGCGACACCGGGCCCCAACTGGGTCGGGGGGGGAACCGTGCAGCCTGCTCAGCGCCCGGTGGCTAGTATCCCGCAAGTCAGAGAATAGTAACTGACTACACGAGCAAGTCAGTACCCCTTGTCAATGGCGTCTGCCTGTGTAAAGTTGCAAAGTAATCCGGCACATTCTGATTGTAAACAAAACAGAGTGAACGGCAAGGCGAGCAAAGTAGCATAAGAGAATAACTTTCAAGAGCATTAGTGAAAACTGCAACTATATAGTAAAGAAATGACAAAATGAACTGTACAATTATACAGTAAGGAAATGCTTAAATGAACCGTACATAGTGAATAAAGTAAAAATGAAATGAACTGTACACAATGAACTAAGTGAAAATGAAAAACCCACAATAGTAAAGGGGTACCAAAAAGCAAAACTATAGAAACACAGTGATTAGAAGGAAATGAGCAACTAACAAATGAAAATATAAACGAAGTAATGACTGTGTGAAACTATATAGGCTGTACTGCCATTTCTCTACAAAGTGGCACTACGCCGTTTGTTAATTATCTCTACGAAGTGAAGGATAAATACAAGTTGCAATACGACAAATAATCATGGCTAGCTATATAGATAAAAGAGCCGCACTGTTGAAAGATACATTTAAAACATGTAATGAGGACAAACGAAGTGAGACCCCACCAATCCAGGAGAGAAGCCAAGGCCTTACTATCAGAGATCGGTTCATGGCATTGGAAAGAGTATGTATAAAGGAGGCATCTAGATGGTGGGAGAGTGAAACGCTGCAGCGTTACTTGGAGGATAAGAGAATCCCTAGAGGACTCAGATTAATGACGTTCCCTACGGATGATGATGTAGATGAAGAACTTTTGGTAGGATGGCAAGAAAACTTCGCTACCGCATCTGAAAATATGATAAGAATGCGGATAGCTTTCGTCAAAAGATGTATGGTGAAACATGAAAATGAAATTAAAGAAAGAAGAAGAGAGATTGACGGCTTAAATGCAGGGGAAGTAGTCACCAGGAATTATGAGCAGCTAGAACAATATATGACATCTTTTCAAGAAAATTTGAGTAAAAAGAAGCAAACAAAATATAAAAGAGATGAAATCGACTATAAACTAGGTCGGATTTATACGTATGCTAAGAAATATGATCACTTATACGAACAAGACCAAAAAGAAGTTACACAGAAAGAAGATGAAGACAAGGAGAAGAGAAGAGAGGAAGATTATCCGGGAAATATCAACGGACCTGATAATAGTCAAAGCGAAAATAAAAATGAATGCCCAGATGGAAAGGCACCTGAGAGGAATGATGTGGATGTAGAGATCTGGGAAGATGAGGGCCCAGACTCAAGTGAAGTAGAATCAGATGATTTGAACAGAGAACAGAAAAGACCAAGATCTGGCAGAATGAATTTTGCAATGGAAATCTCACGGATACGCAGATCCGAACGTTTTTTAGACAAACGACAAAATTCAGACAAAGCAAAACAAAAGCCAAAACGAGGAGAGGAAAACGAGGAGGAAAAACGGGGAAGAAAAGAAAACTCAAGAAAACCACCCCCCAAACAGCAGAGACCAATGAAGAAATAACATCAGAGGGATCTTTAATATTCAATTTATCCCAACATGTACTGACAGATATGGAAAAAGAGATTTTGGAACGAGGACTCTCATTTGTACCCTCTAGACGAGCAGATGAAGTGCAACTCAGAGTGGATTTGCACAAATTTATTCGGAAATTAAAATTAAAAAAGTTCTTTTTAAACTATGACCCGAAACCAAAGAAAGCACGAAATTTGGAAGAAATCTCGGCGTACACAATTGAAGATATTGAGAACATTCTAATCCTTGCAAACCTGGAAGAAGAGGAAGAAAATGAAAACTTTGAGGGACTATGCAAAGAGCTAAATGTACCAACTACACTGGCAGTGGATAGCGGCATGAAACCTCCCTCTAAGTTCTTGCCTAACCTAGGGACGGGAAATGTAATAGACACCTTCGCAAAATTAATACAAAGAGACGTAACACAAATCAGTCGAAAACCTAATAATCAAGAGTGGAATTACACTAAGGAAGAACAAAAAGCATTGAGATCTTTACAAAATGACGAGACGATTGTGATAAAGAAGGCAGACAAAGGCGGAGGTCTGGTACTTCTTGACACAATGGCATATGAGCAAGAAGTTATGAGACAACTGGCAGATGGGTCCACATACGAATGTCTATTAGAAGACCCAACAGTAAAATACCAAAAAGAGTTACAGACACTATTAAAGAAAGCACTTGAGTCGGATATTATATTGGAGGAAGAATATCAAGCACTTTATGTTACACATCCTAAAGTGTCGGCACTATATATCAACCCTAAAATATATAAATATCAAGAGGGAGATAACATCAAAGGACGACCGATTGTATCAGGCTGTGAATGCCTCACGGAACAGCTTTCTAAATATATAGATGTATTTCTATTACCCCTCGTGCAAACTTTAGCCTCCTATCTAAAGGATTCAAGCACAGCCATTAGGGAATTAGCCAATATTCCATGGAAAGAAGGCTACTACCTTATAACTCTGGATGTCGTAGGTTTATATACCTGCATTCGTCACACAGATGGCATTGAGGCCACAGAAAATTTCCTAAAAATGAGATCAGCCAGTATGTTCGAACATAACAAATTCCTTTTAAGAGCTATAGAGTTTGTGCTGACTCATAATTATTTTGTGTTCAAAGGACGCATGTATCTGCAGCGATGTGGCACGGCCATGGGCACTAGGTTTGCTCCCTCCTATGCCAACCTATTTATGGGTTGGTATGAGAGGGAGCATGCCTGGGGGCCAGGAGCGGAGGAATGGGTAGGCCACGTCGTTCTCTGGTGGAGATATATCGACGACGTACTGATGATATGGAGTGGAACTGAAGATCAATTGAATTCCTACTTAAGACATCTGAACTCCAATAGGATGAACGTGCAGCTTACGATGGAAAAGAGCAAAAACAATATACATTAGCGAGTCAGCGGACGAGTGCGGCAGAGTGCAGATTCCCGTCTTTGGCCGTCTGTCTCCAAGCTGTGCACTAAGTGCAAACAGAGGTTCTCCCTAATCTACACGGCGGCGCTGTTTGAGGACTAGAGGGGCTCCAGCGGCTGCGGCGCATCAGGTCAGTGGTCATCTTGGCGACCCTGCCCCGTAGTTGAACACTACGGGGACCACAATCCTCTCTGTACTGGTGGCGCCCCGCCCCCTCACCTGTGCCGGGATATATGCTGACCGCACGCTAGCGAGAGCGTAGCGAGTCAGCGGACGAGTGCGGCAGAGTGCAGATTCCCGTCTTTGGCCGTCTTCGGCCGCAAGAGGCCTGCTGACTATCACCACGGCTCATCGCAACTCAAAGGTACTGCCCAGTCTAATATGCCGATACTAAGAAATCAAAAAAACACAGGGCGGGCTACAACGGGTTCCGTCATTGGTACAACGGCGCCCCCCCCTGTTAATCAGGATTCGGCCACTCTTAACCACTTGTCACGCCCAGGCGCTGCCCAAGCGTCGATGTTGCAGTTTGTGTCTATTCTACCTAATGCTGCCAGCCGCCTTAGCATAAATTCTACGGCATTTGAAAATAGGGATGAGAATACAAATGCTGCTGTTGTGAATTCCACCATTCCTTTACAGCAACACACTATTTTTAATTCTCTTAGCACTTCACTATCGCAGTCTTTATTTCCCACTGAAGGCATTGTACAACATGAACATATTCCTGGAATTCAGGAGCAAGGGGCGCGAAGTAGGAGAAGCCTGCCCCTTCCCCAGGATAGCCCTTTATCCCCCACTAACTCGTTGAACTTCAATCTACAAATGGACTCGGAACTTGAAGCTAGTCCAACTTTCCCCCTTAATCAATCCACAGCTACTTATCCAATGATCACAGAACCCTTGCAGCCGACAATTGAACAATCCATACTAAATGCACAGCTGCAAGCACTCACGAAAATGTCTGAGACAATAGCAAACCTAAATATGGTTCTCCTAGACCAGAAGAAAGCCATCGAAATTTTGGGGACTTTGGTGCACGACTGCCATAGCAACTCTAATAAGCAGATTACACAACTGCGCCAACTCACCACCGAGAATTCGAATCTCATTAGGATCAATGAAACTAAGATCACGGCTCTTTCTGACCATCAAAAGCAAGACCATGCCTCACTGATCCAGACCCTGAAAGAATGCCAGAAGCTCAATGGCAGTCTTGCCAAAATTGATACCTCTGTCGGCGCGATGGCTAAAGATTTCAGTGCATTTATCACCAAACCTGTTGAGGCGGCAAGGCTTCGGCCTGCTTTCCAAGAAATATTTCCCAAACTATTCGAGCTTAATGCCACAGCAGTACCTAAACCCCCTAATATCAATCACAGTACCTGGAGGGGACGCCAGGAGCTAGATCTATCTCCACCTTCCTTGTCAACTCCCGTCATCTCTGGTAGCCATCAGGGTCTTACTGGACAAACAGTTAACGCAGATGGAGCTATGCAGGACACCGCCCAGGAAAATCTGTGTCCTTCTGAGCGCTCCCTCTTCTTTAAACCCATCTTTTACCAAGAAGACGGGTACGCCCAGCGCTCCTTCAATCTTACTCGCTTCTTGGAGTTCTGTGATGTGATAGAGGAGGTGAAAGGTTTGGGTCGTGCAGCTGTAACCCATGTCTCTTACTGCAACAAAGGCACCTCTGATGAGGATACGTGGGCACAATTTGTCTTTTGTTCACAAGTAATAAGAGATTTGGTATGGAAGGCTCAATCTCACTTCCTGGCTCGAGGAATTGAACCCACTTCTGCATTCCAACAGTGGACGTTCTGTGCAGCCCCTATTGGAAGAATTTTACGCCTACTACTCAGCAGATCAACTTCTTGCCATACACAGGGACATGTTGGAGAACTATCAACTCCCCCAATTTGACGTGGAGCAGAATTCAATCCACTGCCCGGAGTATGACCAAACCTTTATAGAGTTATACTCGGAAGAGGGTGAATTTGACAGCAATGCTGAGGAGCAACAAGATCCTTACTTGGTTGCACCAACAAACTCTGGAGATGTAAAACCTACGACGGTAATCCAGTATACCTCCTGATCATACAGTTCTCCTTCATGGCATATCCTGGAACTGCGCAGGCGCCCAACACTTCTTGGACTGGGCTAAGACTGGGGATATGTCAAAATATGCCATAATTTTTCTACAGGAAACTTGGGCTCTAACGGAATTTGCCCTAGACGGCTTTACTGCCGTCCACTCATTTGCCAAACCATCGTCAAAGGGCCACAATTCTGGAGGGACTTCAAGCATGATTAATGTTCTGTTGGGGTGGGAAATTGTCCAGACTTGGAAATGTTTTAATGATATTCTTGTGATCAGAGTAAGATGTAAAGATAACGCAACCATTCTTTTAATTAATGTGTACATTAATCCCATTCTTGTACACAGGATGCAGTCCTTTGCATCGTTAACGGGGTTTTTTGAAATGTTGGCTGCCCAGCGCTGTCTTTACCCAACTGAACCATGGCTGTGGGCGGGGGACCTCAACTGTAATCTGATGCACCCGTTGCTGTGGGAGGACCTGATCTCCCTACATCCTGCCCTAAAACTGACAAATACCAGCTTGGCTCGGGGCAATCTCACTAATGCGGCCAGAAGTTTAGCATTAGAGCTGTCAGCTCTGAATCTCCTGCCGGTAAATGGGAGGGTCCCGGGGGATGCTGGTACTGTGAATACGTTTAAGAGAGCCAGGGGCTTCTCCCTCCTGGATTATGTAATCTTGCATGTGAACCACATGGTGCTATGTTCTAATTGCTCTATCCTGTTTGAGGGAAACAGTGACCATTGGCCGCTCGTGTTCACACTGACAGGTCCTTTTGCTACCTCCATGTCCCAGCCGCAGTGCACCATCCCGGTCTCGATTGTGCACTCCATTAAAATCAATTGGAATGCCTGCTCAACACCGATCATGGAGGACATTCTTTCTCGTAACATGTTATTCCACCTTCTCGATTTCTCACTACCTCCCTCTCAGATCTATCCCCAGTATGAGAGGCTGACAGAGTCAATTGCTAGTGCCATTAGACACTCCACTACCCAAACTAATACCAACACTGCGCCAATTAGGGACTGGTTCGACGCCTCCTGTTTACAGGCGAAAAATCAGATGTGGCGGAACATCCACTGGTATAAAGCGCACAGCTGGTTTCCTAAAAAGCTTATTAAGGATGAGTCCGCAAAATATAAGCGCTTCCTTGCAGTGAAAAAACGTGAGTTTTTCCGCTCACATGTATGGAGGGTGGAGGAACAGATCATGGCAGCTCAGCCTAGGGAATTGTGGGCTATAATAAATAAGCTAGCTTTCCCCACCTCCTGCCCCCAGATGCTAATATACCTGCGCCCGGCTGGGAAAGACACGTTGCCACCCTGTACAATACTCCTTTAAGGGAAGATTCTTCTCTCCATGTTTCCATTTCCCCACCTTGTGGGGTGGTGGCTTACCCTTTATTTCTGCAGGGTGATGTGCTCCACGCCCTTATTAATATCAACAAATCTCGGGCTGCAGGCCCAGATGGCATCCCCCCAATTTTCCTAAGTGTGGCCTGCGCCAGATGGGCTAGCTGGCTTACCCCTCTTTACAACTACTCCTTGTTGATGAATGCCCTGCCCGACACGTGGAGGGGTTCCCTGCTCTTTCCGGTGTATAAGAAGGGGAATAGAACAGACCCTACTAACTTTCGATTGTTGGCTCTACTGGATGGTGTGGGAAAAACCCTAGCGAAGGTACTCCAAACAAAAATTCAAGACTATCTTGAATCCAACGCCCTGCTTCATCGCACACAGGGAGGTTTTCGTCCAGGCTCCTCCACTTCTGATATGTGCTTTGCATTTACATACATAATCGAGAAGTACACACGTTCACGAGATGGGACACTCTACGTGTGTTACATAGACTTCTCCCAGGCATTTGACCTGGTGGATAGGGAGATTCTCTGGGAAGACATGCAGAAACTTAACATACAGGATGGCCTAACACGCATGGTGAGGTTATTGCACACCGACACATGGGTTAAGGTGAGATACGGGGTGAAGGGGGAATTGACTAAGAAAATTACAACTACCAGGGGGCTGAAGCAAGGCTGTGTTTTGGCCCCCACCCTCTTCAACATTTACGTATCTGACCTGCATGCAAGTGTGGACGTGGGATATTCCCCCAAGGTGGGATTTCAAAGAGTCAACTCTTTGATGTATGCAGATGATACAGTCCTCCTGGACCTTACACCAGGGGGACTGCAGGCAAAGCTCTGTGCCCTTAACACCTACTGCAAATCAAAAATGATTAAAATTAATATATCCAAATCTAAAATAATGATGTTTGGTGGGAGGAAAAAGGGCAGAAACTTTGGTTGGACACTTGGGGACGAGACCCTGGAGGTGGTACCGTGCTATCCCTACCTGGGGCTCAAAATTGATTCTAATCTGGACTGGAGGGAACAGGCGAGGTCGGTTGTTATGAAGGGGAAATCGACATCGTATGGCCTGTCTTCCCTCTGGAAAAAAGGTTATATTACAGATATTGCCAAACTTGTAACCATCCGAAACTCCAAGCTTGCGTCAGCCGCATTATATGGCAGTGAAGTGTGGGGCCCCAGTTCTGTGGGCTCGCTGAACCTACTGGATGGGCAGAGCTGGCGCTCCTGCCTATCCCTTCCTCGCTCTACTCCCTTGGCGGGCATTCTCTTGGAAATAGAGGCCCAGGGCCTGGTAGACCTAATGTGGACTAGACTATTTAATTTTTACAGAAAGTTAAAGTTTGATTCACAATTGTATATTGCTGCGGATTGCTTCCGGGAGGGCTGGGATGCTCTCCACCAGTACACCTTTAAAAAATCTGTTCTTACCTCCATGACACAGTATAATGTCTCTCCATTATTTGAAATTGACCCAAAGTGCATCGGGTCCTCTCGGAGGGTGGCCTCAGCACGTATGCGCTCCCAGGCATTTTCGAGATTGTACAGCATGACTAGTAGCTATTCTACTCTTACTCTATGGAGAGCAGTAAAAACACATTGCACCCTTGAACCCTATCTCCATCTTGGGCTCTCCCCTCCAGCATTACGGGTTTACATGAAACTCCGTTTGGGGCTTCTCCCCACTAATTCTATGCTATTGGCGCGATGTAATATTGCAAGAATGAATAGATTTTGCATATATTGTCCCCATGTTGTAGATGATATGGTGCACCTGTTTTTTGATTGCTCTCTTCACGCTGAGCTTCGTGAAAGATGGCTTTACTGCTACATGGATAACAATTTAACTGCGACAGAGCGCTTTTGTGCTATACTAACGGAGTCAGATTCCACACGTATCGCCAGCATTATATCCTTTTTATTTTTAGTTTTTAAACAAAGGAAAATATTTGTGTGATTTTCTGGTTGCTTTTGTCTTATTCTGACACTTAATGGTCCTTTCACACCTCCCTATGTAACTAGAAATTAGTAAACGGGAGTAGTGTGTCTGGTGCCTATATGAATGAATTGTATTATGTATGATTATTTTAACAAATAATAATAAATTTGAATTTGAATTTGACCAGCTTAGGGGTCCATTTGGCCCCTAGCTGGCGAAAAAAAACAAA
>JAUEJG010664245.1:0-12071 GCA_032274985.1 Desmognathus aureatus | reverse complement strand
ATCCTCCAGTCTTTGCAATTTGAAAAATATTATTTCCTGTCACAATAAATGTATTTCCTGTAAGTGCATGTCAACAAAAATACTGTTGTCAAGACTGAGAGGGGGCCCCAAATGAACTGGTACCACTAGGATCACTGAGACAGCCGCAACGCTAAAGGGCCACACAGCAGGGAGTACACATTACATCGTCATTAATATGTTTTTATTATCCACATGTATACAAAAACTTCAAATGACACAAACATATTCATCATACAACACATTTTTATGAAACAATTCATATAAAAGTCAATGCTAGATAAAAATGGTTTAAAAACTCTCAATAGCTGTCAAAAAAGCACAGAAAGCTCTTTGACGCTGCGTTTCAGTCTTCCAACTGGAAATCAATCAAGGACAATCTTCAGGAAGAATCTGTGTTTTTTTTAAAAGGTGATAGTATTCTTATAAACATGAAGAAAAAGCTAAAAATAAAACACAAAACATACAAGAATAAATACATGTGCTTGAGACCCCCACAAATACTCTGTATAATCCTAGCATACGACTGACTCCTGGACCCATTTAAGTTCATTAAAATAATTTAATGAAACAACATTAATATATAATGTAAACTGCGGGGACAATAAACAAATTATTGAACCACGGTAGTTTGACTCCCGAAATTAATAGGGAGTCAAAAATAGGCTAGGCAGTCGACTGAGCACAGACATCACACTCCAAACAGCCCAAACTCGCAATCATAAATCGAAATATTTTTTAAGAATTCTCTAAATCAGTGGAGATAATATCTATTTATTTTGAACAAGTGTACACTGTTTATTCCATTTTTACCCATTCATTTTTCTTTATTCCTTGCGTTATTCACATTTTCCTTCAATTACGAGCTAGACCGAAGCATGGCCACTAGAGGTCACGATAACCTAAAGCAATAACCAAAACTGTTTCAGAATGCCTACCTTAGCACAGGGACAATCATAACGCTTTATGAGGAAACTTTTTTTATGCCTCTGGATGGAGAAGGGACTATCCTCCTGGTACACAGCCAAAAACAAATGCTGTTGATGATGTAATGTGCACTCCCTGCTATAAGGTCCTTTAGCGTTGTGGCTGTCTCGGTGATCCTAGAGGTACCTGTTCTCTTTTAGTCAGTTAACAAAAATACTGTCGACATACACTCAACAGAAATACAAAAAAATTGGTCAAAATGACTTCACCAAAGTGGCAAATGAAAAAAATACTTTGATAACAGGACAGGATACCTGTCTCTTCACCAGGGCATCCAATCCTTCAAGTGCTGGTGAACACTTCCCATCTGCCACTGACTTTTCCAAATGTCCCCTGTGTAGTGCCTTCTTTCCAGTAAACATCCTCCTAAGCCCGCATGCCCATCAACCAATCGCTTAGTATTGAATTAGAAGGGGGCACACTGGCTCCATTAATCCCCTTAGACCAAAATGAGGTGTACGCAGCCACATGGCAGAGCTTACACCACATCCCTTGTGCATGCAAATTCACCTGCTACTGATATTACAAAAAGAGGCATGCCATGTTACCCTCACTGATCGTATCCCACGTTCCTCACTCATCCCTCAAAAATCTGACCCACATATATTTCTACATTGACCCCGACATAGATCTGCCATGAGATGGTTTATTTAAGCAGATAACATGCCCAGTTTCCCAGACTGCCCTGATTGAATGGATTCTGTGAGCCCCTGTGCTGTGCAAGTCTGCCTTTACAAAGTAGAAGGCCACCCGGCTGGCCATTACAACAGACATCTTTTTCCTAGTGTGCATGGTTCTAAAATATCTACCTAGCCCCTTGACTATCCAAGTTGTCGACACCACTGTCTTCAAACCCGTTGTAACTCCCTTCCCATGTGGTGCATGGCGCACACCTGCCTTAGACAGAATAGCCTGAAGGGTGAATTTCTGCTCTTTATATAGTGATTCATGAGCATGCACGCCAATATATACCGACGGTGACAATGCTGAAATGCAATGACACCGATTTTTGTTTTTTCTGGGTGACCCAAATTTTTATTTAAATTAAAATACTTGGCATGGTGCTTGGCGCCTTCAGCACCTCCGCTCCACCCGTTTTAATTTTTTTTTAAAACTCCAGGTCTATGTGGACCCAGAAGGAAAAAGAAATCTGTGTGTCATTGCATTTCAGGATAGAGCCATCGCAGTCAATGACATATACCCCAGTGCTATAATGGTCGCCGCCATAGCTATGTGCGCACACTACCGGGGCACAGCGCCGTAAAGCCGCAAATGGGGTCATGGGCGCTATACAAATACAAACTAACATAACATAACATAACATGCCTTACCTCCTGGTGCTGATCCCTATACTCTGTATAGATGTGGTTTGGTTTGCTGAGTCGTACTGCCTTGCCGCTTTGTTGTGCACTGCACATGACTTTCTGTCTGTAGTCTGCTTCCATTTGATTCCCTGACATGTGTGTGCATTCTATGGTCACATGTCTTCCATGTGAATGCACGTGTTCTCAAGATCTTGAGAACACTCCCTGTAACACACAAAAGCAATGTAATAAACATAGTTTCATTGTCTCAAATGCACATAGTTCAAGTCTATATTACTATATCTCTGTCATCACTAATCCCTTTGTGAATATGTTGCTGTAAATTGGATTAGGAGAAAAATTATCACAGCAGTCTAAGCAATTACATCTGTTTCAAGTTTGACATCACACTAATGTCTGCTGCACATTAACCACTTTTATTTTTTATTTTTCTCTTAGTTTTCAACATGGACTCCAAACTGGGTTTCCCTAATGCCTCTAGTGAGAATATGACATTATTATTTGCTCCTAGATTCCAAGCAGGGATCCATGGTATGTCCATCTGCAGCTGGGTGAAGACTGGTGCCAGCTACTTGGGCACCATCCTGTTCAACGCCACCGAGGGGAACAACCATAAACTGGTGTTGTATGGACACAGCACCAGTAATCCGGGCACCATTCACTATGTCACAGGAGATCCTGCATTCCAGAAGCTCCCATTCTGGCACTGCTGCCCAACTAGTGGCACCATATTTGTGACATAGGGTCCTCCATCAATTGGAGGTTATTGGTATTATATAGACCGCAGGCTGGCCACCACTGTCTCCAGCTTCCAGGAGGAGTATGAACTCCTGTAAGGTGACTCTCTGGTTCTGGGTCAGGAGCAAGACACCAGAGGCAGAGGATTCGACAGCTGCATGGCCTTTGTGGGAAGCCTGGCTGGCTTTTCAGTGTGGAATCGTGCTCAGTCTCCCGGTGAAGCATCTGGGATAACCACTGGGAAAGCCCGACCACGAGGGGCCATCCTGACCATGAGCCAAGTCTCCTCTATTCATGGATTTGTGCAGAGGGTGAATTGTATGTGCCTATAGCACTATATATACATTTCACACATCCTCTACAAAATGCCAATGCTGTTAGCAAAACGAGAGGTCACCTATCTGAGCTCCATACGCTCCAGTGAGATTCCAGCACTCTCTCTCCTTTGAGACGTCACTTCTGCTGGAGCCCTGAGTGTGTGAAGTTCCATCACACTCACTCCTCCTGGATGCCTGCAGAGCTCTTAGTGATTCACCAAAAGAGGATTATACTCTCAACCCTTGTTGCTGCAGATTATTTTGGCTGATCTTGTTTGTATTATGCTGTGCTATTTTAAAATTCTATTTTATGCAGAGCATTAATTTGATATAAATATTATATCATTTAAACTAATGTTGTGTGTTACTTGCCTACAGCTGTATTCTATGTCCTCCAGTGTGTACTTCTTTTAATACTTACCTTTTTTGGTGTGTGTCCTCAGCAGTGCCTAACACAGGCACTGCTGAAAAAATACGCCATGGGCCCTATTTACAAAACAGTTACTATACATCTGCTGCCTCCCATTGACTCCAATGAAAAACAGAAAACATATACACAAACCTAACTCTTTTGGAAATCGAGCCCTAAATTCTTTTACATTGGTTGTTTTTTCAAGTCATCCCATAACACTGCTTTAAAAGCCTGCAATATCTTCCAGGCCTTAGCCATTTTGTGATATCATTTTGACCATGTAATCCATGGAAAATTAACGAAATTTGAGAGTTTTTGGCCAAATTGGCCACAAATAAGGTAACATAACATGCCGCATCAAACGGCCCACCTCACTCAGCATACACCTATTGCCTACGATGAAATCAGTACCACACAAGCCATGGGCTAGGGGAGGGGGCAAAATGAGACCTGGTAATGTTGATCAGCGAACTCAAATTTCAGGGCAAAAAACCTAGATGGACATGCACTTAGTTTTTGACCTTGGGAACACAGACCATCAAGGAAACCCATGGAAACCATATTGTGCAAAAAAAGGACATCCTAACTCACGCAACGGTGGGTGACTTGCCTCAGTCGCACTAAGTTTAAAGCCCTGAATGCCCAGTGCTACTTGGAAAAGTAGCGAAATTTACTTGTTTTTGGCCAAGTTGGATGCAATATGCCACAATCAATGCAGGGGACCTCACCCAGTGTACACCTATTCCCTACGAATAAATTGGTACCACCCATGTGTGGCTGCACCCATGCCAAGGGTGAGGGGAGGGTGCAAAACGAGACATTGTAATTGATTTTTCTGTAGGATGTCAGGGTAGCATCCATTTTGTTTTGTTCTTGTAGTGGTAAGGCTTCTGAGAAACCCACCAACACCATACAGTTCCAAAAAGAAGACACCCTGACGCACGCAATGATTTGTGACTTGATGGGTCGCTCTAGGTTCACTACCCAGAATGACCGGGGGAAATTGGGACAGTAGGGAAAATTACCATTTTTATGCCAAATTGGCCTCAAAACCATGCAATCTACCTTCCCCTGGTTATCTCTACTCCTTAGAATGAAATGGGTGCCCAACATGCATGGGTGCAGCAAACACACAGGTGAGGGGAGGGAACAAAATGAGACCAAGAATGCCCGGTGATAAGTGCAAAAATTACAGGTTTGTACCATATTGGCCTAAAAATAGGTGCTGCAATGCGTAGGCAACCATGCAAACTACCTTCCCTGCATACCCCTACTCCATACGATGAAACAGGTGCCCAACATGCATGGGTGCAATAAACACACAGTCGAGGGGAGGGCACAAACTGAGACCCAGAATGCACAGTGATAACTGCAAAAATTATAGGTTTGTGCCATATTGGCCTAAAAATAGATGCCACAATGTGCAGGTAACCATGCAGACTACATTCCCCTGCATACCTCTACTTCTTACAATGAAATGGGTGCCCAACAGGCATGGGTGCAGCAAACACTCAGGCAAGAGGAGAGCACAAGATGAGACTCTGAATGTCCGGTGATAAGTGCGAAAAATACAGGTTTGTGCCATATTGGCCTAAAAATACATGTCACAATGCACAGGCAACCATGCATACTACGTTCTGCTGTGTACTCCTACTCCTTAGAATGAAATGGGTGCCCAACAAGCATGGGTGCAGCAAATACGCAGGCGACGGGAGGGCACAAAATGAGACCCAGAATGCCGGTGCAAAAGTGAAAAAAATTACTAGAGTTTTGCAGCATTGGGTGTAAAGACTGCGCTGCAATATGCAGACCCCACTAAACCTACCATTTTGTGTCCTTTTGTGTTGTGTGCAGGACGTTTTAGGTTACCAAGGTGGCAGTGTGGATGTGCAGGTGTTCATCCACACTACCATCTTGGTAATCTAAACCTCTACAATAAAACCAAACAGTCTGTGTACTCACCAAGATGATGACTGCTGCTGTGGTCATCTTCACCACCTACCTTTATAGCTGAAGGGCTTTACCATCACCAGCGGGGCTCAAGGTCAGGATTCTTCCGCTTATGTGCTGAATGATGACATTCCCTGTAAATGCAACAAAATATATTTTAAAAAATCAATGCAAACACAGCCCTATTTTTTAATGCCACTCCTCCACATACCCACATAAATATAACAACACTTCAAACAAATCCTCAGAAAAAATCTGTCACAAATGCACAATAAGAAAAGCACAAGCTATGACCATTGCCTGTAGCAGAACTTGACCATGACAGAGTAGTAAAACTAAAAAGCACCACAAAAATACCCACTACAGTAGCAGAATGAACAAAGGTTGGAAATTCAATTCCCTACTGAGTGCTGTGTTTTTGAGTGTTGTGTTTCTGTCAAAATTCCTTGCTTGATTGATGGCGCTAGCAATGTTCGCTGCATGGGGCCCTGGACTCAGAAAATGTGCAACAAGTAGCATTATCAATGACTGCAGCCTTTCAGAAAACTCGCAAGTAATGGCATTGCCAATGCGTGTCACATCTATCCGAGAAGTCAGAAAAGTAGCAGGGTGGGTGTGCGCAAAAGTGGGTAGCTAGGTGAGCGGAGGGGCAGATGGGTTGAAAGAGGAGGGATGTTGGGGATGAGTAGGAAGAGTTTTAGGGTGAATGGGCGGGTTGCAAGTGGATGGTAGAAGTGGTGTGCGGGAGAGATGGACAGAAGAGGTAGGGAGTGAGTGGGCGACTGAATGAGAAGTGAACAGGTGCATGACTCGGTAAGTGAGCAAGTGGGTAGGAGAGTGGGCATATGCATGAGAGGGTGTGTGGTTTGGAAAGTGAGAGAGTGCGCTGGTTGGAAAGTGGGCGGGTGTGGGTGGGAAAGAGGGCAGGCGGGATAAGGATGTGGGAATGAGTTAATGCGTGGGAGAGTGATGGGTGGGAGAGACTGGATGAATGGACAGTTGGCAACCTACACTTAGAGACAGCAAGGCAGTCATTCGTTGACAGTTGAAAGCAAACAATATCAAGAGGAGCGGAATCCAGGTTATGGATCCCCAAACAGCAGTGAGCTGGAAAATGCATAGGACGCATCCTTTGCCACAGCTGACTATGAGCGGAGGATGTGTCTAATGCGTGCTTTGCTATTATTGTTTTTGTTACTACACAATTGTATAGCACCTAGGAGCCCCCAGCGGAGCCTTCAGGCACTGTTCCGACTGCTGTTAAGCCCCCGACTGCTGTTAAGCCCCCATGGCTAGCCAGCACCTGCGGGAGAAACTTGTTAGTCTTAGGGGGGTGTAAAGTGGGGAGGGATAGGACAATAGAGTATGGGGGAAAAGATAGGGTGCGAGAAGTGATAGTAATAGGCCTCCCTCCGGACTTTGCTCTCTTCCGAATGCAGCCAGAATAGACGGGGTCTTTGTCACAGACCCTTATGGTGGAATCTGGCTTAGAGAAGACTTATGGGCAGTCAATGGGCAGGAAGAATGCCTTACGGGCAGTCAATGGGTTCTGACTGTGATAGTCAGGGCATACCCCTCCCCCTGTTTAGAAGAGGGACCTCCAGTGGAAGAATATCACAGTTAATTCCCGGCCACTCAACTACCTGAACCATCCCATCACCCTAATACCTGGCATTCTCTACCCCTAAGTGCTCAGGAAGTTAGCAAGGCTCCCCACGTAAGCGTTTAGCTCCCACACGGCCTGATATGAACTCCTTCCACTGTAGGACTCCAACACTTGGATTCTGGTGATGTATGATTTATTTCCGATTCCTCAGAACTTTTCTGCGTGCCTCTTATGCCATGGTCAAGACCAAACACTCTGGGGATTTAATAACAACAGCACAAGAGTGCATCATCGGCCAGAAGCAGTGCCTTGCTTAACAGGCATCACTATTGATTATAATCTTATGGTTGATTACTAAAAATCCAGTCCCTCTTAATACCATACAATATGCTAATAATTCTCTTTAACATATACAAAAAAAAAAAAAAACATATACATGCGCCTGCTCGCCACCTTACTCGACAACACCGGCTTATGATTCCACATGTATGCCGATGACATCCAGATCTTGGTGGACCTCCATGACTCGGCCGGCCAGGTGAGGAAAGACTGGTACCTCTAACACGAAAAGAGGTGGAAGACTACTTCAAATGTAGGAGCATGCAGTCAATGACGAAAACCCACAAAAGGTCCTGCAAGAACCAATAAGGCTTCTAACTGATCTCCGGGGACCTATAAGTTGAGGCACAGTGAGGATATCTCATCACAGAAGGGATTTTATTATGGTATTCAATCTGCCAACGCATCTAGAAAGGTGCTCGAAAAAGAAAAGTGGTGTCTGAAGACAGACGTTACATGTCTTACATATTTAGTAACATAGGCAACACATGCTAGAAGTGACCCCAAACATAACACACAAGACCTAAAAACAATTAAAAACATCTAAAACTTTTCATAAACTCCAACATGTTTCAGCCAGTCACTAATCACTTTCTGGCCTTCATCTGGGAGAGAAATGGTCTTTTTTCGAGGGGGTCACAAGTACAAGAAAAAATAAAGTACAGCAAACATTAGCATTGGGGCACACCATAGCATTAAGTAGGAAGAAAGTATGCATTTATGTAAGAAAGAAGTAAGTGCATTTGAACAAGGTATGCATTTGAACAAGGTGTAGCCCAGTGTGAGAAAATCACGCAGAAACATGTGGACACCGGCTATAGGTGTGGGTTCCGCGAATCTGAAGTAAAGTGCCTAGAGGGTAACAAAATGGGATAGTGGAGGCACACAAATAAGGAATAGGCCGTGGGGCAGAGATAAACTTACACTGCCAGGAGCGCCAAGGGTTATTCAAAGCCAAAAAGGGAGTTGATAGGCATCCTAAAGTTAAAACATAGTCTTTTAGAGCGAAAAGAGTGAGCCGCAGGAAGCAACAATAAAGGTGGCGGTGACTAGTGTACCTGGGAAGGGCCAGCGGCATCACAAGGTTGCCTGAAAGGGAAAGGCAAACCAAATCAGCGAATGTCTGACAAAAGGGAGAGGAACGAAGGGACCAACTGGGAGAAAGTGTACCTGCAAAAGGTGAACCTCCGGGTGTGGGGCTTCAGCCTCGCTTCCGTCTGCTGGTAAAATTGTGAGTGAAATGGTCGCTTTATATTTGACGTGAAGTGCGCATAAGCCAAGAAGGGAAACAAGCTGACATGGACTGCGCATGCCCGTGTAGCTGATGCCAAGTGGCTAGGCGCTGAAGTAAAAGGGTGCATGCTTGCGAGAGCGAAGGCCCGCACAAGTCGGAAAGGGTGCATGCTCAAGGGAGCACGACCCACGAATAGAAAAGGAGCCAAGATGCCTAAAACTCCGTGGGCAAAAATTGCTAAAAACGTAGTAGACAGTACAAAAATTAGGGCGCAATGTGTACAGATAGGTAATGGGAAAACATTGAAAATCTGGATAAATTAATGCAAAGGGTGCAAATGGTTAGAAACAAAAAGGTTTCAAACAAAGACCACTTAATGAGAACAAATGGTTTGAAATGAAAAAATAATGGAATGAGAAAAACTTAATGCAGAATGTACAAAGGGTCAGTCCATGGAAGGAAACATAAACACCAAGGGTTTAACCATAGTAAAAACAACAGGAAATATATACTGACACATACTGGTTTGAAGAGTACTACGGGTAACCAGAAGAGCCTAAATTTCAAGTCCATATTTTAGTTCAACCAAGTGACATTTGGTACGGATGATCCACCTTTGTTCACGTTCGTGAAGTCTGGTCAGAAGGTCTGCTTCAGAGCGGCCAGTTACTCTCTCAATGATTGACCATCTCAAGGCTTCAAAGTCTTGTCCAAACGTGATGCAGTGTTGTACCATTGGTTCTATAGTGACTCTGTTCTTGATGCAGCTCCTGTGTTCTGTAAGTCTTTCTCTAATCTTCCTTTTGTTTTCCCAATATACATTTTCTGGCACAGACATTTTATCACATAAATCACACCTGCGCTGTTACAATTGGTAAAACCTTTTTGAACCCAAGGTGTCGGCAAACCCAAGTCGATCTCCTTGGACCGTGTTGTTGTTCTACAAAAAGTACAAGTTCTAGAACCACAGGGTGCATGACCACTTAAGGGACTCAGTTGGAACATATCCCTCAAGTTTCTAGAGGCAGGTTTATTTCTGTTAAGACAGCTGTGAACCAGGAAATTTTTCAGATTTTTGCTCCTCTTATACGTGAATAAAGGACGCTGGAAATGGCTCTTCCCAAGGTTAAGTACATGCCAATGCTTCCTAATCACTTTCTGGATAGTTACCGAAGCATTTGAAAAAGTGGTGACAAAAACCAATTTATTAATCTCGGGTTTCTTAGCGGCTGGTCTCAACATGAGTTCCCTATTGAAAAACTTAGCTCTTTTCTTGGTCTTGTTGTCTAACCTGGGAGGCTAACCCCTGGCCATGAGTTTAGAGGTAAGGATCTCTGATTCAGTGTTATAATCATCAAGGGCGGTGCAATTCTGACGTATCCTTAAAAATTGACCAAACGGTAAATTGTTCTTGACATGAGGGGGATGGAAACTAGAGTAGTGTAGGCCTGCGTTCTTATCTGTGGATTTTTTGTGTAAAGTGGTCTTAAGTTTGCCATTGGAGTGGAAAATGTGTAGATCCAGAAAAGACAACGAGTCCCTACTTCTTTCCAGAGTAAATTTCAGATGGGGATCACAATCGTTCACCCATCTATGGAAATTGTCAATCTCAATGGCAGAACCATTCCATATGATCAAAATATCATCAATGTGCCGCTTCCACTGGAGAATATTTGCCCTGAAGGGGTTGTTGATATCATAAATGAATTGCTGTTCAAAGTTATCAACATAAAGATTAGCCAGAGTGGGACCGAAGGTGGTACCCATAGTGGTTCCCCCTATCTGCTCAAAGAACTCATTGTTAAAGCAGAAGAAATTCTTAGTAAGCGCGATTTCAGTAGCCCAAAGGATAAACAAATCGGGAATTTCAAGGTGAGTGGTGCATGTGTTGAGCACACATTTAACAACATCCAAAGTAGCTTGCTGGGGGATACTAGTATATAGGGATTCAATATCCATTGAGATCAACCATTGGGACTCGTTGTCGAAATCCAGATTCTCAATACAATTGATGATAGAGGTAGTATTAAGGGTAAAAGATCGCATCAAGGAAACAAATGGTTTCAAAAAATAGTCAGCATACTGGGATAATGGTTCAAGGACAGAACCGATGCCGGAGACTATTGGTCTGCCAGGGGGCGGGGTCTCATGCTTATGGATCTTGGGGAGAGTGTACAATACCGGGCACCTCGGGTCCTTGGAGGTGAGAAAAAGGAATTCTTGTTTACTAATCCATCCCCTGTCAAGGGCTCTCTGTGCCTCTCTTGCTATGATACTAGAAAGATCACTGGTAGGGTCACGGGTGATCCTTCTGTAAATTTGCACAACAGATAATTGCCGGTCAACCTCTCTAATATATTCAATCCAGTCTTGGATAACTAAGACACCTCCTTTATCCGCGCAGACTGGTCCCTTGTCTGACCCTTGTCCAGGAGTGGATGAGGCTCAACAAACTGTGCCTCAATAATGAGAAAAACGATCTCCTGGCCATTCAGGGCAGCAGGGGCGCACCCATCCCACCGGTCCCCTGGCCGGTGTCATGGGGGGCACCCCCCACTCCTCTTACTAAGATCCTAACTAGGTGTTGCATTTAGTCAGCAACTGGATGGGGAGGCGGAAGCCACGGTCTCTTGTCCTGCTGGCCATCACCAGCTCAATCTGCTCTCTCGCCTTTTTCCCCTTCTCTCGCATTCGCAGAAACTGCTTCTTTATCATGTCCTGGTGGAGTCAAGGATCTGCTATAGGATGCCCCTACTCCTTGGCGCCACGAGAACTGTCTTTAACTCCAGAAACTCCAGAATCAGGCCGTCCGCCTCATCTTTGGTCTCCAACGTCGTGACCTCATCACACCTTGGCGGTCCCAACTGGGCTGGCTTCGAGTGGATGGGATGAACACCTTTCGGATTTGTCAACTGATCTGGTGCCCTCTACCTCCAAAAGTGGATCACTTTTCTCTCTAATCGGAGCCCTCGTTCATTCCATTGCTTCAGGCTATGCCCTTCCAAGATCCGCAAAAGTTCTAATAGAGGACGGACCATCGCCCACAAAGGGGCAACCCTATGGAACTCTCTGCTGGTTTTCATTCGAGCTATCTCCGATTTCTCTGGCTTCAAGACCGTGCTCAAAGTCCACTTGCTGAGAGAAG
>JAUEJG010663139.1:0-12074 GCA_032274985.1 Desmognathus aureatus | reverse complement strand
CCTGAGGATAGGTCCTGGGAACCGGCCGCCAACGTTCATGCCCCGCGCTTGCAAGCGGCTTTTCATGCGAGGCGGCCGGACAAGCCCAATCCGCTGGGGACCATTTCTGGAGGGGGAGGTACTGTTAGGATTCCACCCGTAGTCAGGCCTAAGTATGTGTTTCCACGTTTTCCTCTCCATCGTCCTTCATGGTCCTTTAGGGAAAGGGCTAGTTTGCATAGGAGAATGACTGTTCTGAAAACCCGTGCCGGTAGCCGGTTACGGCATAATGTTAAGTAGCGCACCTTACACACTCAACATGGCCGTCAAGCTTACTGGACTCACTGGGAATGGTCCTTTGTCGATTTCCACTTCGGCTGCCCTTAAAAGGAGGACGCCGAAGTTGTAACATTGCTTGTGTTCAACAAGCGGATTTTGGTTTGGTATTTGCTGTGTTCCTGCTCTCCTGACATTAAGTATACTGACCCTGCTTTGCTCTGACCTGCCTCTGTCCTACGTTTTTGTACTTTTGCTGTCCGCTGGTTTCTGACTCTTAGGCCTCCCTTCCTGACGTTGCTATTTTCTTATGATTCTGTCTAGTTGTTGTCCGCCCGGTAATTTGACTTTGGCTCGCTTCTGGTTTCCTGACTCTGTCTCCTTAGTACTGATTTTGCCTCTCCTGGTTTGGACCCTTTTCTGTTTTGACTTGAACTCCTGGATACGACTTTTGAACTCTTGTGTGTTTATGCTCAAGACGCTACTTTGTTTCCACACATGCTACACGATTGCAGCCCCTCCTGTGGTCTCCGTCACTAGTGAGACTGTGTGTGTGCTAGAACATGTCCCTCCGGGGATTCTTCTCAAGACGCCACAGGAGACTGTCAACGTGACAACAAGATTACACTGCACCCGGTATAGAACACTAAGGGGGCGTATTTTAGGTGAGTACTGCTATTTCAGAACAGTTATCTTGTTAGCCAAAGCTATCTACATAGTAACCTTTAGCTTACCAGTATTTTCCTGTTTTCTTCTCGTTACAGGTGCAGTGTCACAAGTGACAACCCTGGTCCTTGTGGACCCCCCTTTTTGCCTGCTGACCTATTTATATAGTCAGAAGGAAAACAGGGAAAGTCCTCTATTCATCGTTGCTGGTTGTGTTTGCTTTGAAGTCCATCAGATTGAACGAAAGCCATACCTTACAGCAACAATGAGTGAGGATATAGTAAAACAAATAGAGACCGAATTTGACAAGATTCATAAGACTATTAGTCATTTAAGCAAAGATTTAAAAACCTTGTACCAACAACAGACTCAACTCAACACTCAGGTACAGACTTTAGGAAACACTGCCCCGTCGGTTATTGCAATGGATGTTAGCACCCCTGGGACTTCTAGTACACCGTTACCTAATGACCCTACTAATCCATTACTCATGTACTTGCGCCCTAACCCGCCAAATCCGAGTAAATACAAAGGCGACACGAAGGGATATAGGGCATTCTTGACACAGTGCCGTTTATATTTTCTCAATAAACCTCAACTATATGCAACTGATTCAGCTAAAGTCATGCTTGTGCTAATACATTTGGAGGGTGGTGCCTTGGAGTGGGCTACTCCTTTCGTTAATAATCAGGACCCCATTTTGCAAAATTATGATACCTTCTTAGAGAAGTTTTCGGCCATGTTTGAATGTGCTCACGAACAAGATCTGAGACAGAATGAGTTATTGGAATTTCGCCAGGGAACTAGGGAGACCCACGAGTATGTAACTCATTTTCAATTGTTAGCGGCTACTACTAATTGGCCGGATGATCTCTTGATTAAAATCTTTTATAAAGGCCTTAAAGAAGAGATCAAGGATATGCTATTAACTATACTAGCACTTCCTAAAACCTTTTCAGAATACGTGGTATTAGTTATGCAGATAGAGCAGCGTCTAAGAGATCGCAAGAAAGAAAGACATAAGGGAAAAACACCTCAACAGTTTCAGAAATATGTCCCTTCTACGATTCGGGAAAAAGAGATTAGTGAACCTATGCAATTAGGAGGAGTTCGTGGGTCTTTGTCAGCACAAGAGAGGGACAGGAGAAGAAGAGAGAATTTGTGTTTCTACTGCGGTAGACCCGGTCATTGTTTAAATAAATGCCCTACTCTGTCGGGAAAAGGCCATGCTTGGTGAACTCAAGAGGAGGTTCACTGAGTGGTATTGATAATAATCCTCGATTCATCGGCACCGTTAATGGAGATGCTCCTTATGCACCTCACATCTATATTGATATTATTATTTCGGTTCCAGGGCAAGTAGATCTTCACACCAGAGCCTTATTGGACTGTGGGGCAAATGGTAATTACATGGATAGAACATTTCAAGCAAACCACCAGATCCCCATTAGAAGGAGAACTAGACCAGAACAAGCTTTTTCAGTGGACGATTCTCCATTAAAATCAGGCCAGGTAGAGGATAACACCCTCCCATTGTCTCTAAACTTTCAAGGCGTTGTGATGAGTGAGCAATTTGACATTGTGCAAGTCCCTTCTTTCAAAATCATATTAGGGATGCCGTGGTTGACAAAATGGAATCCTAGCATTGATTGGAAGGCAAGAACGGTTAGGATAGAGGCTCCTGCTCCCAAATATGTTAACACCATTTCAGAGCGTTTTCCGGACCTTATATCTGTTTTTGATAAAAAAGAGGCAGAGGTACTTCCCCCACATAGAACCTACAACTGCAGGATAGATTTGCTCCCCAACTCTAGTATTCCACATGGCAAGATCTCCCCATTATCTCCAAAAGAGGATAATATTCTGAAGGAATACATAAAAGAGAATCTAGCAAAGGGATTCATTAGACCATCCTCCTCTCCTGCTGGTGCTCCTTTATTCTTCGTGGCTAAGAAAGACACAGAATAACTTAAGCCGTGCATTGATTATCGGTTGTTAAATCTAATTACAGTCAAGAACCGTTACCCTCTACCATTGATTCCGGTCTTATTAGACCATATTCAAGGTGCCAACGTATTCTCCAAAATTGACTTACGTGGAGCGTACAATTTAGTACGTTTAAGGTCAGGTGATGAGTGGAAGACTGCTTTTCGGACTGCACACGGACACTATGAATATCTGGTTATGCCTTTTGGGTTATGTAATGCCCCTGCATGCTTCCAATTTTTTGTTAACAATGTATTTCAGGAGATATTGAACACCTTTATGGTCATATATTTGGATGACATTCTTATCTTTTCTGACACGCCTGAGGAACACGAGGGTCATGTACGTACTGTTTTGCAAAGACTCTTGAAGAATAGGTTGTATGCTAAAGAATCCAAGTGCCAATTCTTTCAGTCCAAAGTTCCTTTTTTAGGATACCTAATATCTAAACAGGGTAGAGAAATGGATCCCATTAAGGTACAGGCAATCGTCACATGGGAAGCTCCTCACAATGTCAAAGGATTACAGCGGTTTTTGGGCTTTGCTAATTTTTATAGGCAGTATATTCCCTCCTATTCAGAAACAGTATTGCCATTAACTCATATCCTGAAGAAGAAAAATTTCCACTGGGGTCAGGAGCAGCAGTCCGCCTTTGAGTTGTTAAAAAGAGAATTTGTCAACGCACCTGTATTGATAAACCCTGATTTCTCTAAACCCTTCACTGTAGAAGCTGATGCCTCTTCTAGCGCTTTGGGAGCTGTTCTTTCACAAAAAGACCAATACCAAGATTTACATCCTGTGGCTTACTACTCCAGTAAACTCAGCCAGGCTGAACAGAACTATACAATTTATGAAAAGGAGCTATTGGCCATCAAAGAGGCGTTGAAACAGTGGAGGCACTATCTAGAGGGTACTGGTAATCCTATCACGGTCTACACTGACCACAAGAATTTGGAATTCCTTAAAAACTTGACTTGCCAGAATGGGTGACAAGCTAGATAGTCACTGTTTTTTTCACGTTTTGATTACACCATCACGTACAAACCAGGTTCATGTAATGCTCGTGCTGATGCGTTGTCTAGGAGATACCCTGAGGTGGAAAAGGTCAACTCTACTCCCACTCCGGGGGGGCGCTGTTGAGCGCGCGCAAGATGGCCGCCTTCACGTGAGGCTCTCGCCGAGGCGCAACAATCTTTCAGCATCGCCGCGGAGGGAAAGACGGCACTGGCATGAAAAACAGATATTCGGGTTCCTGAAGCCGTGCTTCACACGATGATGTGCTTATTTTTGGGAAAGGCGACTGAAATCATGACTTGGCCATCCATGTGGTAGGCCTCGCTAACAATGGCTGCCGAGAGAGGTGAGGGGGCGTGATCGGGGGATCCTGCCGGGGCTATAATAACTGACCCGGGTCCCGTGGGGGCTAGCGGGCTTCTGGGGCGTCTTTGTCCCGCGGGGGTCGGCGGAGGGCTCGGGCTGAAGGGCTCGGGGCCTTGGCGGGCTCGTGTGGGGCGGGGCGTGTCGGGGCTCGTGGGCGCTCGTGGTTGACTCGCCCTGGGATACCCCGGGACGTGGGCGAGCTGCCATCCGGCTGGCGCTTGACCCTGGGGACCCCTTGAGCTCTTGGAGCTGAGCACAATCCCTGACTGAGCCCTGGCAAGGGACTAGAGTTTGTGGCCTCCCCCCCATGCCTCAAATGAAGAATCGCCGAACGATTGCCCTTCTCCCTGTAAGCTGCCGTAAAGCCTGAACTAGAAACGGCATGTGAACCTCTGTGCCGCTCTATCTTCGATCATTCTTAAAACAAAAGCGGCCCCTGCCTGTCAGCATCCCATTATCAACCGTTGGGAGAACTATTGGCTGCATATACATGCTGTAGGGCACGACTACGATTGCAGCAGGCACGTGCCCCGTGCTGTTTTCAGAAACGCCATTTTGCCCAGTTGCATCATGGGGAAGAAGGACGCGAAGAAGCAGTCCACGCTGGACAACTACAGGCTGTCGGGAGACCAGGGTGCCTCTTCCCAGACTCCAGTGCCCGAGAAAGATGATCCCTCATTGGAAGGGAAGATACAGTTAATGTTCGCAGAGCTCCAAAAAGGCATCGGCCAAATAAACACGAAACTTGATGCTCAGGGAACCTGCCTTGCCGGACTACAAACAGCAGTAGATTCTCTCAAAACAAAGACTCAGCAAACGGAACAGAGATTGGGAGACACTGAAACTAAGGTTGACTCTCTAACCAATCGCTTAGCAGAGGCAGAAAGCCACATTGCCGAACTGAAAAACAAGCAGGAAGATCTCGAGGGGCGTTCGCGCAGAAGCAACCTACGCCTACTGGGTTTGGATGAGAGCTACACAGCCAGACCCTTTGAGCCCCTAGTGGAGGGAATTGTCCGCGAGCTCATCGGGGACGAGGGTCTCTCCCCCATGTTTGTCATCGAGAGGGCTCATAGGATACCAACGACAAGACCCATCGTAGGTGCTCCTCCTCGCCCAGTAATTTTAAAACTGCTAAACTATAGAGACCGCGATTCTATCCTACGGATAGCATGTGAAAAGGGCGACCTTAGACATAAAGGCTCCAGGATATCCTTTTTTCCCGATTTCACTTTGTCAGTACAGAACGCATGGAGGGCTTTTCTGGACGTGAAAGACACACTCCGTAGCAAAGGAGTACAATACTCTATGATGTATCCAGCGAGACAACGTGTGATCTGGAACGATAAGACATGGTTATTTGATGATCAATCTGCTGCTGAAAGTTTTGTTATGAACAATATCGGAGAACTGCAACGTAGGCCACCTAGACCATCGAGAGCTAACAACAGGTGACGAAGAGGAGAAAGAGAGGAACACCAAAATGGAGGCGGGTCGGCGGCGGAAGGGGAATCTTCAGAGGCGACAGGCTCGCAGATAACACTGGACACTAACGGATGAAGTGAAACAAGATGGCGAGAACTAAACTTTGATTATGTAAAATGGTATAGTAGTGCCTATGGCTCCCTCTGCTGGCAAGATGCTGGTGCTTATTTAAAAATAGTGATTATGTAACACTGGGTATGCGCCAGGCGATAGCTTCCCCCCTAAGCGATTGCTTATAGGAGTGAGTGAGTGATAGTGTTTTATTTTAGTTTGGATTTTTTTAATTAGGTTAGTTTAGAGAGTGAATGTGGTTTTAAGTATGAAAGTAAGGATGGGTTTCACTGGATGTAAGTTTGGGGATCCATCTAGTGTGGGAGGGAATAAGGGGTCTTTTTTTATTATTGTTAGGTTTGGTTTTTTTTTGGTCGAAAGTCTCGAGAGAAGTGTTGAGGGCAGGATTTATAAAAAGAAAGAAAATCGATATGTGATGGGCGGGGAGTGGACAGAGAGAATGTGTACTGAGAAGGAAATTAATGAGCAGTAGACGTATAGAGAAACTGCGAATAATGACCTGGAATGTTAGAGGCCTGAATTGTCCTATGAAAATTAGAAAAATAGGGAGGTATGCTGAACGACAAAACATAGATGTATTAATGTTACAAGAAACGCATTTAATGAAGGAAGTACATAGCTCCATGTTGCCTAGATGGTCGGGACCTAGAGGGGGTGCTGCATATTCGAAATACGCTAGAGGCGTAGTGATACTCACGCGGAAACACCTCCCCTTAAGAATACATGACACGAAAGCAGATGTGGCGGGTAGATGGGTGATATTGGCGGGCAAAATTAATGGTAAAAACATACTTTTTTGTAATTGCTATTGCCCCAATATAGATGATCCGGATTTTATAATTGCACTTCTTGCTCAATGTATGGCATATCCTGATCATCACTGGTGCATAGGAGGAGATTTTAATACCACTCTAGATGATAGAAGAGATAGATCAAAAGGTACAAATAAGGCCACTCCTAAAGCAGCACGCTGTTGGTTGGAACAAATGAGTTTATATGACATGGTTGATGCATGGCGGCTTTGGCATCCAGGTGAGAGAGAATATACACATTACACTACGGTACATGATTTACATACTAGGATTGATGGTTTTTTATTGGACAGTAGATTATACAGTTGTGTGTCAGATGTTAATATATGCCCACGTACATGGTCAGATCACTCCCCAGTGATATTAGAATGTAACATGCGTAATGTGATCGGAAGTACATATATATGGCGTAACAAACCCAGATCTTACAATGACCCTGTGTTTGGGATGGAGATGGAAAAAGCGTTAAGAGAATATTTTGAAAAAAATGTAGGAACCGTGCAGTCTGGTGCGACACTGTGGAATGCATGCAAATGTGTAATGAGAGGCGTTGCTATGTCACTAGAAGGCAGTATATTAAAAACTATCAGACAAGAACTCACAACATTGGAAAACAAATTGAATGTGCTCACAGCTAAACTTATAGAAACCGAATCCCCTGAAAATAGAATAGAATACACTAAGCTGTTACTGGATTATGATGCTGCAGCAAAAAGGGAACTAGACTATTTATATAAGGAACAAAATGCCAGACGATACTGCGAAGGCTCTAGGCCAGGCAGATACCTTGCTAGATTGGTTAGACAACATAATAGTCCTCCTATTATTACTCAAATAATCAATAGACAAGGCCAAACATTAAAAGATACGACTGCTATAATGGAGGAGTTTAAAAACTACTATGAAGACATCTATAAGAACCCTATATCTACCCTTGAAGAAGACGCAGCGGATTATCTGAATGATATTCGGCTGGCCTGGGCCTCAGATATCGATCGCAAACTATTAAATGATCCCTTAACCTGTGAAGAAATCGAAACAGCTATAAAGGAGCTGCAGCCTGGTAAGGCCCCCGGGCCTGACGGGCTTGGAGCTGAATTTTATAAAGCACATCGCACATATATAGTCCCCTACCTACGTGACATATATTTAGAAGCCTTCGATAAGGGAGAATTGCCCGATACAACAAGAGATGCTCTCATTGTCTCATTACTGAAACCAGGAAAAGAACCAGAATGCCTTGATTCCTATAGACCATTATCCATGCTCAACACAGACATGAAAATTCTGACTAAAGCTATCGCCAATTGTTTGATGTATATTATGCCTTTCCTGACTCTTCCTGATCAAGCGGGTTTTGTACACGGTAGAGGTACCACAGATAACCTTAGATTGCTATTTGCCATATCAGATACTGTCCAGGACACTCACGACACTGCGATTGCATCTTTAGATTTCCAAAAAGCGTTCGATACAGTAAACTGGGTATACCTACAAGCTACACTTACTGGCATGGGACTGGGTTCGCGTTTCATTAATATGATCAGAACCATATATACTAAACCTAAGGCTAGAATATTAATAAACGGTGTTTGCTCGGAATATTTTAATATTGAAAGAGGTGTTAGACAGGGATGTCCGCTTTCTCCACTACTATTTGCTTTGGCAGTGGAACCCTTTGCATGTAAATTGAGACAAAAACATAAGACTATGGGAATCATACTCCCTGATGCAAGGGTCACTGTATCGCTATACGCAGACGACATACTAGTCTATATTCAAAACCCTAGCGTACACATACCTGACCTACTCGACGAGATAGATAGCTTCAGTTTGATCACAGGTATATGTATCAACTGGAAAAAATCGCTTCTGACCCCACTGAACGACACGACATGGTACCCTGACGAACAATGCCCACTTAAATGGGAGACAGAAGGTTTTAAATATCTTGGTATCTATTACGCTAGGGAAAAAAGAAAATTATATGCAAAAAATTATATAAGACTATTGGAGGAAGTGGAGTCCCTTGCTGAAAAATGGAAAAATATCCCGATAGACCTATTGGGTAGAATTGGCCTAGTAAAGATGATAATATTGCCCAAGTGTCTATACATTTTCTTAAATGCCCCTGTGACCCCCCCTGCAACCTTTTTTACAACTTTGCGTACCCACACGTTAAAAATAATATGGGCAGGTGGACAGGCGAGAATAGCACACGACGTTTTGGTACAACCTTTGAGTGAAGGGGGGCTTGCACTTCCTGACTTGGAAAGATATTATGACTCTGCACAGGCCTATTTTATAGCAAGATGGTTCAATACGTCAGCGACACGTCCACACAAATGGGCAGAAAACGCTTTAAATGAAGGGAAAGATCTCAGAGAACGAGCATTGAGTGAGAATGTGAACACGAGGCCCTATGCCGGTGATGTAGTTAACGTCTCCATGAACGCTTTTAAGAGAATGAAAAAATGGGTAACGACTCCACTGCAGGTGGCAGGTGATGTGGACATATGCTGGGTACCTCAATTATCTCTACAGAATGAACCACGATGGCTTCAATATCTGGATAGGGCCGGTCTGAGAAAGGTTAAAGACTTGTTTGAGGGGGACTGGTTCAAAGCACAGTATGAAATAGAACAACATGCTGCCTTTAGAGGATGCGATCACTTCATGTACATAAGAGCTAGAGAGTCTTGCAGGAAGTGGATCCTAGATTTCCCTTTCCTTCCTCCAGACGACCCGGTGGTGAAATTGATATGTCAGACTACTGAAACAAATATAAGAGTATCCGAAATATATGCAGTAACTGACAGACCGATTGATCCATACTGGGAAAAACTTAAAAATAAATGGGAGGAGGATCTGGGTTCACTGCTTGTGGATGAAGAATGGCTGCTTGCCAGGAAACACGTTAAAGAGATTGCTTCCAACTATAGGTATAAATTAGTCCAGTTCAAAATATTACACAGAATATATTATTCACCTTCCAAACTCGCCACATATTATAAAAACAGATTCGAGGTGCCCTAAATGCCTATGTGATAATGCAACCTTTTTTCACCTGTTATGGGAGTGTCCAAAATTACAGCGTTACTGGTTTGATGTGGTAGATGAAACGAAAAAAATACTAAATAAAGACATCGATGTAGATCCCAAGATATGGCTATTAGGAATACACTCAGATCTATTAGGTCTTGAGAAAAGATTGTTTTGCATGATAGCGATAGCGGCTAAAAAGACCATAGCTGAGAAATGGATGTCTAAAAATGTACCTAACTTAACCCACTTAAAAAACATGCTTTTAAAACACTACGAAACTGAAACTACATACTGGGAAATGGTCACACCATCATGTACACCAAAAGACTTCTGGGCTCCAATTTTGAACCACTGGTATACACAAAACACAGATCAAGATGTGTAAGTTAATGTGCTATATATTTAAATGAATATGATTGCTAACTTTTTCTTTTATTTTCTCTCCCTTTGCCAAAATGTATGATATGTATGCAAACTGAACCAAAATATAACAGATCTCTGGTACACACCTCGCTCAGCATGTAATATCAACATGGAAATATCCTGCCTTCTGTATCTGTTTCTCTGAGATTAGTTATGACCAAGTTCATTGAGGTTTTTTTATGTTTTTTGTAAAATTATTGTTGGAGAAATCACTGTGTTTTCTTTTCTTTTTATATGACCATACAACGCCAGAAGGAAATAACTTTAATATTAAATGTCAATAACAATTAAGACTAATTGAAAACTGTAAAAAGCTATTCACCACAAAAGATATGTATATAACACAATGAAACAACCTGAAAGTAATGTATAGAATTTTTATTGGTGATGTATAATTTATATATATATTTTTTTTAAGACGGTAATGTATAGCTGTTTGATAGTTATTTGTATTAATTGTATATGGTGTTTATGTTGTATAAAAACTTTTGAAAAATAAATATTTTTAAAAAAAAAACTCTACTCCCACTCCTATTTTGGCTCCTAAAAGGGTGATTTGTGCTACAAATTCGGTTTTGTCTTCCTTCTTTCAAGAGGTTCGTGATTCATACTCTGTAACTGGCAGGAAAGCGTTCTTGGAAGTTGGTTCTTTACACAAAGAAATGGATGGGTTACTGTTTCATGGTTCTAGGTTATGGGTGCCCACTCCTCCATTACAACAAGAACTATTACGCTGGTGTCATGATGCTCCCCAAGCGGGACACCCTGGTCCTGTCAAGACCTTGGAACTTATTTCTCGTTATGTGTGGTGGTTCAGAATGAAGAAGACGGTGTTTGAGTATGTACGGTTATGTCCAATTTGTGCACGAACTAAGTCCTGCCATTTAATGCCGCAGGGATTGCTACAACCGTTAAAAGTTCCCAGTGGTCCTTGGAAAGATATATCGATGGACTTCATCACTAATTTGCCAAAAAGTAAAGGAAATACAGTGATTCTGGTGATCACAGATTTATTCACAAAGATGGCTCATTTCATTAGTCTTGCTGGGTTACCTACTGCGAGAGTTTTGGTGGATGTTTTCCTTTGTGTGATTGTCAGATTACATGGCATACCAGACACTATTGTTAGTGACCGTGGTTTACAATTCATTGCGAAATTTTGGAAACAGTTTAATGCTCGTTTGGGAACTAAGTTGGTGTATTCCTCGGGTTATCACCCTCAGACCGATGGTTCTACTGAGAGATGTAATCAGACATTGGAACAATACTTGCGTGTCTTTTGCATGAAAGAAGAGAAAAGTTGGCATTCTGCTCTTCCTCTGGTGGAGTTTTTGTACAATAATTCTTACCACTCGGCTGTCAAGACCACTCCCTTTTGTGCGTTGATGGGCTATCACCCCCGCTTTCTGCCATCTAGGTTCCCTAGTGCCTCCCTGGTTCCTGAGGTTTCTGCCTTCTTGAAAACATTCTCATCAAGAGTGGTTGTTTTGACTTCCTTATTATTGGCTTCCAAAGCAGCTATGAAGGAACAGGCTGACAAACATCGGCGGTCTGCTCCTCTCCTAAAGATTGGGGATAAGGTCTGGTTATCTACAAAGAACTTACATTTTAAGGGTACATCTTGCTCCAACCTTTTGCCTCGTTTTATTGGCCCCTATGCTGTGGATGTCGTTCTTTCCCCCTAGTGGTCAAACTACGCCTTCCTCATGGCATGTGTTGTCACCCTGTCTTCCATGTCTCCCAAGTTAAGCTTTGTGACCCTCTCACCTGTCCTGATGAGGGTATGCCGGTTCCTCCTCCTGATACGCAAGGTGAATACCAGGTTGCAAAAATTCTGGACTCCAGGTTAGTTCGTGGTAAGGTCCAATATCTCATCGACTGGCTTGGTTATGGTCCTGAGGATAGGTCCTGGGAACCGGCCGCCAACGTTCATGCCCCGCGCTTGCAAGC
>JAUEJG010662037.1:0-12103 GCA_032274985.1 Desmognathus aureatus | reverse complement strand
ACCGACAAGTATCGTGCATTTAGGTCGGAATTTCTTCTTCTTTCCTGCTACTGAGGCAATCAGTCTGATTTTGGCTACCCTCTTAGGGCGTGCCGATATGGCATTGGCTGCCTCACTCTGTTCCTCTTCATCATCATCGTCCTCCTCATTCTTCGGAGAGGCACTCTTGATCATCTTGGGTAGCTTCCACTTGTCTCGTGAGTCGTTTGGTGCGCAGCCTCTGTCTCTGCCTGCCCTGGCGGGGAGGTGAGGTGCGTGATTGGCAGACCACTGCGTAATGATTGAGTTTGCCGCAGTTGAGGCACTCCCTGCCTGCCGCTGGGCAGGCTTCCTTCTTGTGCCAGGTCTCTCCGCACATTCCACATGTAGATGGGGGCTTCCACTCCCCTGGTTTCTTGGTCTTGTCGGCCATTTTGTTGGGTTGAGGTCTCCGACTGCGTGACCTGCGTTGGATGGCAGCCACGGGGGCAGGTGCGATAGGTGGGCCCTCTCCTGGCTCAATCTTTACTTTTCTCAGGGCTGACTCCATGGCAGAAGCCCTGACATCTGCGAGCTCGCGCTGGCGCCCTAAAGTCAACATGCGTAGCAGTGGAACCCTGGGTTCAGACATGATTTGTCTCCGGAGCTTTTCAGACTGTATCCCATATATGATTTGAGACCTGATGATTTGCTCAACATCTGCGTACTCACATGCTTTAGAGGCCTCTCTGATTCTGGCGTGGAAAGAGTCTATCGATTCCCCTTTTTTCTGCATCACTTGCCTCAATTTAAAGTCTTCGAAATCAGGGTTAACTTGGGGCAGGAAATGATCCTTCAGGGCATCCCTTGCCTTTTCATAGTCTGCCTCCTGACCGGTGTCTTTAAGGGAGTTGAAGATTCGCCGTGCGTCATCCCCAATATGGAACAGCAGCAGATCTCTTTTCATAACTGGATCAGAGATGTGGTCCAGGCGGAAGAACCGTTCTAGGTGGTCGATCCACAGCAGCCACCTTGTCCCAGCAGTGGACGGTTCCCCATAGACATCGAAAGGGCGCAAAGAGCTTTCCCGCCCAGACGGGTGAAAGGTCATAGGACGTTCATCCGCACTCATGATGGCGGGCGGTACTCTGCCTTCGCCTTCCGAGACAGAAGCAGGGGGAGGGGGAGTGGTAGATACCACCCCTGGGTCCACAACCTCAGGGTCACCCAAGTCCTCCAGCACAGGAGGCTCCTCTTCTCCTTCCAGGGCTACCGCTAGGCCCTAGGCACGAGGCACCCAGCAACCTGCTGAACACAGAGCACCTGCGAACAGCGGCAAACCTCGCTGGGGCGGGGAGCAGCGGCTCCACCCGCGGAGCTCAGTCGCACACTGCCAGTGGGGAGCGGCGGCTCCACCCACGCAGCGCACCGAACACGGAGGGGAGCACCTGCTTCCACCCACCCGATCAGCACCACACTCGCAGGGAGCAGCGGCTCCACCTGCTTCGTATACCTTCCGGTAGGGAGCAGCAGCTCCACCTACACAGCACTCGGGGACCACACCGTCCCGGGGGGGGACGCACAGGGGAGCAGCGGCTCCACCCCGTGCACGCACACACCCCTATGGAGGGGAGCAGCGGCTCCACCCTACCACACAGGCCCTGAACAACGGGGAGCGGCGGCTCCACCCGCGATAGGGGTCGGACACACCAGGACCGGGGAGCGGCGGCTCCACCCAGTCACTGACAGGTTCCACAGCAGCCGAGGGAACACACGGGGCACCGCCCGACTCGTCGCCAGTGTTATGTCTCAGACCACGCGCTCACAATCTCAATCTCGCAATGATAACACAACCACTGTGTAAGTATCGTGGCGCTCGACTGACTGTCTTGCCGCCCGTTTATTATTTATATTGCGCGCCTGAACGTGCGCGCACACTCACGTCACGTCACACGTGACACTCTCGGACGCGCTGCACCTTCCGGGACCGCGGGGGCTGTCCCGGATATAACATCCCCCCCCAACTTGGATTAAAACAACAATACAATATGAATTTCCATAAACACATTCACACATAAAAGTCTCTGAGGCGACTCGAGGGGGCGGGATTCTTTCTGAGACAGTATCTGGGGGTGGCCACCTCACTCCTCTGACTTGGGGCGATAGGGCTGCTGGCCGGGGCAGACAGGGTCCTGCCTGGACTTGCTGGACTGTGGCTGTGTGCTACAGGGGTTCCAATTTCAGGGGTCACATTCCCTTCACCCACCTCCCCCGGCAACTCATCTTCACTGTCGCTGCTGTTACGTTCGGCCCACGGTGACTGTTCCCTCCACATATTGTCAGAGATCTTCTTGAAGAACGAAATGTTCCTACACACTTGCTCATTCGCTCGGGCAACCGTCACCATGGACCCCCTTCGTTCCACCACCTTCCATGGGGTCGCCTCGAACGTGAGATCCATCTTTCCAGACTTCTTTCTCACCATTAGTAGCACTGAGTCCCCAACCTTAATTTGCGAGGGGAGTGCCCTTCGGGATGAACTCATGCCCGCATTCTTTCTCCTTCTTTGCAGCTCAACTTGTTGATGATCAATGGTGCCAGCGGGGCGGTCCCGAAGTGCTGGCATGGTGTCTTTCACTTTCCGCCCAAGAAGTGCTTCCGCCGGGGCTACCGACGTGGATGAGTGAGGAGTGGTCCTATATCCTCTCAGGAATCGATACACGGCTGCCAGCCAGTCCTCTTTCTGTTCTTTGGCGATTCGGACTACTTTGTTTATTGTTCTCATGAACCTTTCAACATCCCCATTCGCCTGGGGCCAGCATGGGGTGATGTGCCGATGCTGAATGTTCAAATTACCAAGAAACGCCTTCAGCTCCGCGCTCTGGAACGGAGGGCCGTTGTCACTTCGGATGGAGCTTGGCAAGCCATGGGTTGCAAACATTTTCTCCAGCGCTTGGGTTACAGCCCCAGCTGACGTGTTGGGAACCGGCTCTACCTCGGGGTATCGCGAGCACTCATCAAGTGCCACCAATAGATATTGATCTGCGGTGATTTGGCAGAAGTCAACAGAAATGTCACTCCATGGTTCATGGCTCCTGGGAGGGTTGGCAATCGGTTCTGGCAGTGAGGGACGGCCACTGGCTGAGCACAGGAGGCAGGTCGTCACCATGTCTTGAACCATTTCCTGTAGTCTGGGGAACCAGAACCGGTTTCTTATTCTGGCCGTTGTTTTGGACATGCCCTGGTGTCCCTCATGAGCCAGCACCAGGATCTTTGGAACGAGCCTTTCCGGAATTACTATGCGCTCTCCCCTGAGAAGCACTCCTTCATTTGATACGGACAGCTCACCCCTTACAGAGAAAAACTGTTCAAGCGTGACTTTTTCCTCTTTGCTGTATCCTGGAGGGGTGGCCAGGAATTTGTTCCAGTCGCCTGACTGAATCGTCTCTATTACTCTCATCAGGCATCGATTTTGGGCAGTGGCCTCGGTGAGTTCGCTGAGAGAAATGGCCTTGGGTCTAGACACCTCTACCACTGCTCGAACATGTGCTTCTGTCTCCTCGGCCTCCGCAGCTTCTCCTCTAGTTGCAGGACGAGGGAGTCTGGATAGAAAGTCTGACGGGTTGTCGTGACCTGCCCTGTACTTCAGCTCAAACGAATATATTTGAAGTTGGAGCATCCACTTCTCAATGCGGGCTGGTGGATGAGGGGCTGTTCCAGCAAATATAGGTACCAGTGGCTTATGGTCCGTCATGACCGTGAAGGGAAATCCATAAAGATACAAGTGGAAATGCCTGCATCCCCAGAGTACTGCTATCGCCTCCTTCTCAATCTGAGAATATCTCTTCTCTGTCTCAGTGAGCGCCCTGCTGGCGTAGGCGATGGGGAGTACTTCGCCATGCTTATTACGTTGTGTCAGCACGGCCCCAAGCCCCACTGGGCTTGCATCTACAAGTAGCTCAGTAGGCAGGTCCATGTCAAAGTACGCCAACGTAGTGTCGGCAGAGAGGCTGTCCTTGATGCACTGAAAAGACAACGCACACTCTCTTGACCAGTCCCACTTGGTTGCCGTCTTCGTGAGGTTTCTTAGTGGCTCCGACACCGAAGCCAAGTGGGGGATGAAGCGGCCACAATAGTTGGCCATGCCTAGGAAGCTTCTTACGGCACTCGCATTTTCCGGCGGTGGTGCTGACTTGATGTCGCTGACTTTCTTGGGGTCAGCTGAGACACCATCTTTGTTTAGGATATATCCAAAGAACTCCAGTTCCCTTTTTGCATATTCACATTTCTCCTTATGGAGGGTGAGCCCCTGCTCCTCCAGACGCTTAAGCACTGCTGCCAGCCGAGAGAAATGCTCTTCCTTCGTTGTGGCATACACAAGGATGTCATCGCTGACGTTGATCACTCCTTCTAGGTCTTGTATAATTGAGCGTATAGCGTTCTGGAACACTTCTGCGGCTGAGTTTACCCCAAAACTCAGCCTTTTATATCTCCTCAAGCCGATATGCGAGGAGAATGTGGTGATGTAGCGAGAACGTGGATGCAGAGGTATTTGATGATATCCTGATTTGAGATCCAGTTTAGAGAAGAACTTGGCTCCCGTCAGGTCTGCCAGCAAATCATCCACCGTCGGAGTGATGTGCCTCTCTCTCTTTATGGCTACGTTGGGTTTTCTCATATCGACGCACAAACGGACCTTGTCCGGTTGTTTCGGCTTGTTAGCCACTACTAACGGTGACACCCAGGGGGTGGGTCCCTTAACTTTTTCGATAATATCTTGTACTTCAAGCTCTTCCAGCTCTTTCCTCACTTTCTCACGCTGATGAAAGGGGATTCTCCTATGCTTATCCGCTACAGGTTGTACTTCTTTATCTATGTGTAACCTTACTGGCGGCCCTTTCATGCATCCAATACCTTGGAAAAGTTTGGGATGCTGGTCCAATAGTTCAGTGATTGTCTGTTCGTGGACATTGAAAGCAAACTTCACAATTTCTAGCTTGATGGCTGAACGACAGCCCAGGAGCGTTTCAGTGTCTTTGTTTACCACATGAAAACGAGCTAGTGTGGAGTTTGTTCCATATCTGATCTGAGACGTGAAGGTGCCAAGCACGGGAAGTGGCGTGGCACACCCATAGGCCATTAGGATCACCGTCGCCGGCTTCAGGTCAGGCTTGGATATCAGGGCCTCAAAAGACTTTTTAGAGATGACGTTGACAGCTGCGCCAGTGTCCACTATTACCGTGTGTGAATTGTCACCGACAAGTATCGTGCATTTAGGTCGGAATTTCTTCTTCTTTCCTGCTACTGAGGCAATCAGTCTGATTTTGGCTATCCTCTTAGGGCGTGCCGATATGGCATTGGCTGCCTCACTCTGTTCCTCTTCATCATCCTCTTCCTCCTCATCGTAGGAGAGGCACTCTTGATCATCTTGGGCAGCTTCCACTTGTCTTGTGAGTCGTTTGGTGCGCAGCCTCTGTCTCTGCCTGCCCTGGCGGGGAGGTGAGGTGCGGGATTGGCAGACTACGGCGTAATGATTGAGTTTGCCGCAGTTGAGGCACTCCCTGCCTGCTGCTGGGCAGGCTTCCTTCTTGTGCCAGGTCTCTCCGCACATTCCACATGTAGGTGGGGGTTTCCACTCTTTCTTGGTCTTGTCAGCCATTTTGTCAGGTTGAGGCCTCCGACCACGTGACCTGCGTTGGATGGCAGCCACGGGGGCAGGTGCGACAGGTGGGCCTTCTCCTGGCTCTATCTTCACCTTTCTCAGGGCTGATTCCATGGCCGAAGCCCTGACATCTGCGAGCTCTCGCTGGCGCCCTAGCGTTAACATGCGTAGCAGCGGAACCCTGGGTTCAGACATGATTTGCCTCCGGAGCTTTTCAGACTGTATCCCATAAATAATTTGAGACCGGATGATTTGCTCAACATCTGCGTACTCACATGCCTTGGAGGCCTCCCTAATCCTGGCATGGAAAGAGTCTATCGATTCCCCCTTTTTTTGCATCACTTGCCTCAACTTAAAGTCTTCGAAATCAGGGTTAACTTGGGGCAGGAAATGATCCTTCAGGGCATCCCTTGCCTTTTCATAGTCTGCCTCCTGACCGGTGTCTTTAAGGGAGTTGAATATTCGCCGTGCGTCATCCCCAATATGGAACAGTAGTAGCTCTCTCTTCACAACCGGATCAGAGATGTGGTCCAGGCGGAAGAACCGTTCGAGGTGTTCAATCCACATCAGCCACCTGGTCCCAGCAGTGGACGGTTCTCCATAGACATCGAAGGGGCGCAGGGAGCTTTCCCGCCCAGAAGGCTGAAAAGTCACAGGGCGCTCCTCTGCACTCATGACGGCAGGCGGGACACCTCCTACGCCAACCAAGACAGCACCAGGGGGAGGAGGATCGGTAGACACTACCTCAACGTCCACAATCGCAGGGTCGCCCAAGTCTTCCAGCGCAGGGGGCTCCTCTTCTCCCTCCAGGGCCACCGCCAGACCCTAGGCCCTTGGCACAGCACAGAGCACCTGCAGACCGCGACACACCTCACCAGGGCGGGGAGCAGCGGCTCCACCCGCGGAGTACGGCCGTCCACGGCCAGTGGGGAGCAGCGGCTCCACCCACGTCGCACACCGAGCACGGAGGGGAGCACCTGCCTCCACCCACCGGATCGGTACCACACGCGCAGGGAGCAGCGGCTCCACCCGCGACGTGCGACGCCTGGCAGGGAGCAGCGGCTCCACCTGCGCAGCACACAGGGACTACACCGTCCCAGGGGGGGAAAATGCACCGGGGAGCAGCGGCTCCACCCCGCGCACTCACACACCCTTATGGAGGGGAGCGGCGGCTCCACCCTACCACGTAGGCCCGAATAACGGGGAGCAGCGGCTCCACCCGCAATGGGGCCGGGCACACCAGGACCGGGGAGCGGCGGCTCCACCCAGTCTCCGACAAACCCCACAGCAGCCGAGGGAACACACGGGGCACCGCCCGACTCGTCGCCAGTGTTATACCTCAGACCACGCGCTCACAATCTCAGGCACACAATCAGGACACAACCACAGTGTGAGTATAGTGGCGCTCGACTGACTGTCTTGCCGCCCATTTATTATTTATACTCCGCGCCTCGACGCGCGCGCACACACTAGCGTCACTTCTCACGTGACTCTCCCTAGACGCATTGCATCTTCCGGGACCGCGGGGGCTGTCCCGGATGTAACATCCCCCCCCAACTTAGACTAAACAACAATGCAATATGAATCACCACAAATCGTTTTACACATAAAAATCTCTGAGGCGACTCGAGGGGGCGGGGTTCTTTCTGAGACAGTACCTGGGGGTGGCCACATCACTCCTCTGGCTTGGGGCGACAGGGCCGCTGGCCGGGGCAGACAGGGTCCTGCCTGGACTAGCTGGACTGGGGGCGGGTACTACAGGGGTCCCAATTTCGGGGGTCACATTCCCTTCACCCACCTCTCCCGGCAAGTCATCTTCACTGTCACTGCTGTTACGTTCAGCCCAGGGCGACTGTTCCTTCCACATATTGTTCGAGATTTTTTTGAAGAACGAAATGTTCCTACACACTTGCTCATTCGCCCGGGCAACTGTCACCATAGACCCCCTTCGTTCCACCACCTTCCACGGGGTCGTCTCAAACGTGAGATCCATTTTTCCAGACTTCTTTCTCACCATGATTAGCACAGAGTCCCCAACTTTAATTTGCGAGGGGAGAGCCCTTCGGGAAGAACTCATGCCCGCATTCTTTCTCTTCCTTTGCAGCTCCACTCGTTGATGATCAATGGTGCCAGCAGGGCGGTCCCGAAGTGCTGGCATAGTGTCTTTCACTTTCCGCCCTAGAAGTGCTTCCGCCGGGGCTACCGACGTGGATGAGTGAGGAGTGGTCCGATATCCTCTCAGGAATCGATACACCGCTGCCAGCCAGTCCTCTTTCTGTTCTTTGGCGATGCGGACTACTTTGTTTATTGTTCTCATGAACCTTTCAACGTCCCCATTCGCCTGGGGCCAGCAGGGGGTGATGTGTCGATGCTGAATGTTCAAGTTACCGAGAAACGCCTTCAGTTCCGCACTCTGGAACGGAGGGCCGTTGTCGCTTCGGATGGAGCTGGGCAAACCATGGGTCGCAAACATTTTCTCTAGCGCTTGGGTTACCGCCCCAGCTGACGTGTTAGGAACTGGCTCAACCTCAGGGTATCTTGAGCATTCATCCAGCGCCACCAATAGATATTGATCTGCAGTGACTTGGCAAAAATCAACAGAGATGTCACTCCATGGTTCATGGCTCCTGGGAGGGTTGGCAATTGGCTCTGGCAGTGAGGGACGGCCACTGGCTGAGCACAGAAGGCAGGTCGTCACCATGTCTTGGACCATTTCCTGTAATCTGGGGAACCAGAACCTGTTCCTTATTCTCGCCGTTGTTTTAGACATGCCCTGGTGTCCCTCATGAGCTAGCACCAGGATCCTTGGAACCAGTCTTTCCGGAATCACTATTCTTTCCCCTCTTAGGAGCACGCCTTCACTTGATACAGACAACTCACCCCTCACCGAGAAAAGCTGTTCTAGCGAGGCTTTCTCGTCTTTGCTGTAACCTGGAGGGGTGGCCAGGAATTTGTTCCAGTCCCCCGACTGAACCGTCTCAATTGCTCTCATCAGACATCGATTTTGGGCAGTGGCCTCCGTGAGCTCCCTGAGAGAAATAGCCTTTGGTCTCGACACTTCCACCACTGCTCGCACATGTGCTTCAGTCTCCTCGGCCTCCACGGCTTCTCCTGTAGTTGCAGGACGAGGATGTCGGGATAGAAAGTCCGCTGGGTTATCATGACCTGCCCTGTACTTCAGCTCAAACGAATATATTTGAAGTTGGAGCATCCACTTCTCAATACGGGCTGGTGGATGCGGGGCAGTTCCCGCAAAAATAGGAACCAGTGGTTTATGGTCTGTCATGACGGTGAAGGGAAATCCGTAAAGATACAAATGAAAATGTCTGCATCCCCATAGTACTGCTATTGCCTCCTTCTCAATCTGAGAATATCTCTTCTCTGTCTCAGTGAGCGCCCTGCTGGCATAGGCAATGGGGAGTACCTCGCCATGCTTATTCCGTTGTGTCAGCACTGCCCCAAGCCCCACTGGGCTTGCATCCACGAGTAGCTCAGTAGGCAGGTCCATGTCAAAATACGCCAACGTAGTGTCGGCAGAGAGGCTGTCCTTGATGCACTGAAAGGACAACGCACACTCTCTTGACCAGTCCCACTTGGTTGCCGTCTTCGTGAGATTTCGTAGTGGCTCCGACACCGAAGCCAGGTGGGGGATAAAGCGGCCACAATAGTTGGCCATTCCCAGGAAGCTTCTTACGGCACTTGCATTCTCCGGTGGTGGTGCTGACTTGATGTCGCTGACTTTCTTGGGGTCAGCTGAGACGCCATCTTTGTTCAGGATGTATCCAAAGAATTCTAGTTCCCTTTTTGCATATTCACATTTCTCCTTATGCAGGGTGAGCCCCTGCTCTTCCAGACGCTTAAGCACTGCTGCCAGCCGAGAGAAATGTTCCTCCTTCGTTGTGGCATAGACAAGGATGTCATCGCTGACGTTTATCACTCCTTCTAGGTCTTGTATGATTGAGCGTATAGCGTTCTGGAACACTTCTGCGGCTGAATTCACTCCGAAACTTAGCCTTTTATATCTCCTCAAGCCGATATGCGAGGAGAACGTGGTGATGTAGCGAGAACGTGGATGCAGAGGTATTTGATGATACCCTGATTTGAGATCCAGTTTAGAGAAGAACTTGGCTCCCGTCAGGTCCGCCAGCAAGTCATCTACCGTTGGGGTGATGTGCCTCTCTCTTTTTATAGCTACATTGGGCTTTCTCATATCGACGCACAAACGGACCCTGTCCGGCTGTTTCGGCTTGTTAGCCACAACTAGTGGTGACACCCAGGGGGTGGGTCCCTTCACTTTTTCAATAATGTCCTGTGCCTCAAGCTCCACCAGCTCTTTTCTTACTTTCTCACGCTGATGAAAGGGGATTCTTCTATGCTTATCCGCTACAGGTTGTACTTCTTTATCTATGTGTAACCTCACTGGCGGCCCTTTCATGCATCCGATACCTTGGAACAACTTAGGATGCTGGTCCAATAGTTCAGTGATTGTCTGTTCGTGGACATTGAATGCAAACTTCACAATTTCCAGCTTGATGGCCGACCGACAGCCTAAGAGCGTTTCAGTGTCTTTGTTTACCACATGAAACCTAGCCAGTGTGGAATTATTGCCATATCTGATCTGAGACGTGAAGGTGCCAAGCACGGGAAGAGGCGTGGCACACCCATAGGCCATTAATATCACCGTCGCTGGCTTCAATTCAGGCTTGGATATCAGAGCTTCAAACGATCTTTTGGAGATGACGTTGACAGCTGCACCAGTGTCCACTATTACCGTGTGTGAATTTGCACCGACAAGTATCGTGCATTTAGGTCGGAATTTCTTCTTCTTTCCTGCCACAGAGGCAATCAGTCTGATTTTGGCTATCCTCTTGGGGCATGCCGATATGGCATTGGCCGCCTCACTCTGTTCTTCTTCCTCCTCATCGTAGGAGAGGCACTCTTGGTCATCCTGAGTAGCTTCCACTTGCCTCGTGAATCTTTTGGTGCGCAGCCGCTGTCTCTGCCTGCCCGGGCGGGGAGGTGAATTGCGTGATTGGCAGACCACTGCGTAATGATTAAGTTTGCCGCAATTAAGGCACTCCCTGCCTGCCGCTGGGCATGCTTCCTTCATGTGCCAGGTCTCTCCACACATACCACAGGTAGGAGGGGGTTTCCACTCCCCTGACTTCTTGGTCTTGTCAGCCATTTTGTCTGGTTGAGGCCTCTGCCCACGTGGCCTGCGCTGGATGGCAGCCACAGGGGCTGGTGCGAGAGGCGGGCTCTCTCCTGGCTCAATCTTTACTTTTCTCAGGGCTGACTCCATGGCAGAGGCCCTGACATCCGCAAGCTCACGCTGGCGTCCCAAAGTCAACATGCGTAGCAGCGGAACCCTGGGTTCAGACATGATCTGCCTCCGGAGCTTTTCAGATATTATCCCATATATGAGTTGAGACCTGATGACTTGCTCCACATCCGCGTACTCACATGCCTTCGAGGCCTCTCTGATTCTGGCGTGGAAAGAGTCAATCGTCTCCCCCTTCTTTTGCATCACTTGCCGCAATTTAAAGTCTTCGAAGTCAGGGTTAACCTGAGGCAGGAAATGATCCTTCAGGGCATCCCTCGCCAGTTCATAGTCAGCCTCCTGACCTGTGTCTTTGAGGGAGTTAAAGATTCGCCGTGCATCATCTCCAATATGGAACAGCAGCAGATCTCTCTTCATGACAGGGTCAGAGATGTGGTCCAGGCGGAAAAATCGTTCTAAGTGATCAATCCACAGCAGCCACCTTGTCCCTGCGGTGGCCGGTTCACCATACACATCGAAGGGGCGTAACGAACTCTCCCGCCCAGACGGGTGAAAAGTCACAGGACGTTCATCCGCACTCATGATGGTATGCGGTACACTGTCCTCACCGACCAAGACAGCAACAGGGGGAGATGGAGTGGTAGATGCCACCCCTGGGCCCACAACCTCAGGGTCACCCAGATTCTTCAGCACCGAGAGCTCTCCTCCGTCACCTTCCAGGGCTACCGCTAGGCCCTAGTCACGTGGCACACAGCAACCAGCGTAGCAGCGACAACACCACTCTGAGGCAGGGAGCAGCGGCTCCACCCGCGGAGCACGGCTTCACACAGCCAGTGGGGAGTGGCGGCTCCACCCACACAACACACCGAGTGCGGAGGGGAGCACCTGCTTCCACCCACCCAACCGGTATGACACCCGCAGGGAGCAGCGGCTCCACCTGCGTCGCGTGTCTTCAGGCAGGGAGCAGCGGCTCCACCTACCCAGCACTTGGGGGGGGAGACACACAGGGGAGCAGCGGCTCCACCCCGCGTACACACACCCCTATGGAGGGGAGCAGCGGCTCCACCCTTCCGTACAGGCCCTGAATAACGGGGAGCAGCGGCTCCACCCGCGACAGGGACAGACACACCAGGACCAGGGAGCGGCAGCTCCACCCAGCCACAGACAAGTCCTCAGCAGCCGAGGAAACACACGGGGCACCG
>JAUEJG010662036.1:0-21132 GCA_032274985.1 Desmognathus aureatus | reverse complement strand
CACACACCCCATATTTGTTTCCAACGCAGACAGGGAGCGGGACACCTGCTCCCTGTCTGCGTAGGGAGAAGGGGGCGTGGCCCGATGACGCGATCGGGAGGGGGAATCCCTCCCCCTCCCGATCGCGTCATCGGGAGACCCGACGCTGCGTGTGACGTAGCGTCAGCTGCGTCACACGCAGCATCGGGTCCTGAAGCGCGGGTGATTCCCGTGCTGGGGATCCGACTTCGGATCCCCAGCACGGAATCACCCGTGGGAGGTCTCATTGGAAAGCTGACAATGTCAGCTTTCCAATGAGCCCTCCCCCGCTGTCGGCACAGAAGCCAGCAGCCAGGTTGCTGCACTTTTGTGCAGCGCTCGCTGCTGGCTTCTCCCGCAGCAGCTGATTACCGCGCATGCGGTAATCAGCTGTTACGGGCCGGGGTCCTGGGGCCCGAAATCGAAGGGGGAACTTGTCCCCCTTCGATTTCAGGCCCTGGGAGCCCCATTGCTGTTTGGGGGCCCACGCTGTGGACCCCCAATCAACAATGGAGCTGAGGACGAGATGGTCTCATCCTCCGCGCAGCAGAGCTGCATGCGCTCGTCCTCAACACATAAGGGGTAAAGGGGTATATTTAATTGTTCTGAATCTGGTTGTTTGTCTGGCCTCCATGCATTTGGGACAGCGCCGAAAAGTCGTTTTGCGCTCTGCGCGCTATAACAAGTGCAAGATAACATGACATAACTAATCTTGGGGCCTTCAGAGGCACATCAGAGTGAAAACAAAATAAATACGCAATTGTTATAACTAAATTCCATATTATTATACAGTTATAGGAATTGATCCTCAGGCTATGCATGTGGAACCCAGCCTCAAGAGATCTAGGCGTGGATTCCAAATACCAGCCATTGCCCAATTAAGCGATAAACCAATCTTTCTACTAAGGCCTTTGTGTTGTGGTCCCCCCCTACCCCACTCACTGGTACAGTCTTGGAAATTGCCCATGTCTTTGTATCAGTGAGCCAGGTCTCCTCAACAAGAGCGATATTTACATTGTGTATAGTTTGACACTTTTTCAAATCAATAGTGTTTGGTCTTGCTCCAGCACAATTCAATGTCATACATTTATTGGACTGATTATTTCTATTGGCTACTTGTTCACTGGCTGCCGGTCAAAGCAAGGGTCAACATCAAGATTCCATCCTTCGTCCATCGCTGCTTGACCAACTCTGGCCCCTCAACACCTCTCCCCCTGTAATGAGAAACCACCTCATCCAGGTCCTCATGATTCCCAATACGACCATACCTTACTAATACCACGATACATGAAACAACTTGCAGGTGGTTCCAGCTGCACCATCATTGCGCGCTCCCTTTGGCACAAAGGGAGGGCGCGATGCCTATCCACCTCCGCACTGAGACCGCCTACTGGCAGTTCAGACAGCTTCTGAAGGCCTGGCTGTTCAATCAAGAATGACTCTCCACCAAGAACCTGAGCACACTCCGAGCTACTTTCCTACCTCTTTGTTCCAATCTATGCCTAATCTACTGTAACAACACCCTGATGCCTCAGGGTTTGAGAGCTATATAAATTTAATAAATAAATACATACAAATTGAACTCAAGTAAGCATGGGCGGATTGACTATTCTGGAAGGGGGATCGAATTCCCGATGGGCCGGTGGGCTGCAGCAACAGAGGGCCGCTGAGCTGCCACATAGCTGTGGGTCATAAATAAGCCTCCTGACAGGCTGCGGGGAAGCACAGACTTTAAACACTGGGTCCCCATGTTGGGGGTGCATCCTGTAAGGTTGTATTTATGTTTCTTTCTTTCCTTCTTTCTCTCGTTCTCTCTTTCTTTCTTTCTTTCTCTTTCTCTCCCTTGCTTCAACTGCTCTTTCTTTTCCTCTTTTCTAGCCCTTGTTTTCACTGTTCTTTCCCTTTCCCTCTTTTCTTGTCCTTGCTGACACTGATCTTTCTTCCCCTCCTCTCCTCTGTCCTCTCTTCTCCTCCCCTCTTCTCATTAGGTGATGCGCCAGACAGCCGCAGTTGAACTTGATGCAATGTGCCTGACACATGGCATACCTGCTATGGCAGCTCTAGACTGCTCCACAGTCCTCATATTATATAGAAAAGGGGCGGAGGTATGAAAAGTACTGCGGCACTGGTACTCCACTTTAGATTATATTACACTTTCACCACCATCCCCAGTGATGGGGTAACTTTAAATATAAACCAATAGAAAACCGCAAGGGCGGTGCAGTGGGGGTCACAGCCCATGGGAAAGCCAGTGTAATGGTAGCGTTCGCAGCTAGTGGAAACAAAGAAATAAATTAACTTACTCAGTTAATAACTGGGAGGAAGGGGGAATGAATCAACCAGAAAATCACATACAGGTATGCGCCTGGTCAGTCACTCAATCATTCCACTGCCCCTCCCGCATTTCACTTTTGACCCTCATTTCTTGTTCCCTTTAGGCATTAGTTCCTGTCCTGATTTTCTGGTTGATTCATTCCCCCTTCCTCCCAGTTATTAACTGAGTAAGTTGTGAGCTTTTTTCTGGTTCGGCTGCATACTCACTTTGTGCTTTCTCCTCTAATTTTTACAGCCCCTTTTCAGTAGTCGGATAGCAGAGGCCTTCTCTCTCAAAATTCAATAACTGTTTTGCTTTATTCTTGGCCCTTAAGTACATTGTTTTTCATTCGTAGTTTCAGGATTCCATTAGCTGAACGGCTCCGTAGTAAATCCATGCAAATAACAAATTGTTTTATCAAACCACTTTTTGCTGAGGTGCACAAATTGTTTTTGGGATTCCAAGTGTGCATCTACACATTACTAACTGTTCTCTGCCCATGTGTTTTTATTTCTTTGTTTCCACTAGCTGTGACCCCTACCAGAATCCTTCAATAAGTTCATTTCACTCCCCGACGAAGGCCAGAAAGCAATTACTAGCTGGCTGAAACATGTTGGAGCTTATGAAATGTTTTAATTGGTTTTAAATGTTTTTAAATGTTTTGTCTTTGGTTTAGGGGTCCCCTATTGTTCGTATTGCCTAAATGTCTGAATATGCAAGACTAATGGCATTGATACATTTGTGTGTTAGAGCACCTTTTTTCCTAGATGAGTTGGCTTCATTGTTGCCAAAATAAAATAATTTTTTTCACGATGAGTTTCCATCACTGTGGCTGATTTTAGCACGCCAAATTGTGAAGTTGAAATATTAGTAATTTTTGCAGGATCTTTTTGTGGTTTGTTCAGTATAGACTGCGTGCTCCTGCATTTGAGCAGTCTACACCGCTTTTGTGTTGGAAGTGCCCCATTCTGTCACAGGAACCATCTGACAAGTGGTAGAATTTAAGTTTAAGTTTAAGTTTAATTATCTTTAATGTGCAAACTTGCCCACAGGCCTCAGTGCACTCCGAGAACGCCATACAAAACATGACCAGGAACACCTCATAACAGTTGAACATCAGGACAACATATAGGCACTCAGGTAACGTCCGAGAACAAGAACGTCTTTACAGCTCTCTTAAAGCTTTCGAGGTCCTCAATGTCCCTTGTCTGACATGGGAGATGATTCCAGCAGATGGGGGCTTGAATCGCCAGAGTACGAAGTTAAGGTGCTGTTATGGGCTGCTATCGTTTGGGCAATGTGGTCTGCCTTCAGATATTTTTCCAGGGCTGTTTTCAATTCACAATTCGCCGCTGCAAGTAAGTCTGCCTTCAGATCCTTATAATTTGAGTTTAACTAAATGGGAACCTTCTGCAAGACATTCTGGTGCACCATTGTATTTTGTGACTCTAATCTCGTTTTTGGGTTCCTCTGGGGAGCAGGAAGAGGTTTAAAAGCAACAATTGGAAGTAGGAGTAGAGGAGATATCGTGTAATCTACATTTCTATTAAAGGGACAGTTCAGTCCACCACTTGTATTTTTACTTTTAAGTGTTCTTAGTTGCTTGAATGCAATTCCCCTTGTTTTTAGTTTTAAAGCTATTTAGTAATACATTTTTTCAGTCCTTGATTTTCTTCCCTGCTGCATCCATTTTGTGGTGTGACTGATTGTTTACACAATTCCTTTGGCGGAAGCTACATTGTTTTTATTTTTCATCTGCAGAGTGCATTGAAAATATAGAATAACAATGTAATACCCGTCATTGGGATTGTGTAAACAATCAGTCACACCACAAAATGGATGCAGCCAGGAAAGCAAATCAACGACTGAAATTGCATTCAGGCGACAAAGAACACTTAAAAGAAAAAATAAAAGTGGTGGACTGAACTGTCCCTTTAACACAGAGATTCTGATCATTTTTTTGTTATAAATAGTCAATATCACGTTTATGAAAGTGTGACGTATGCAGCAAGATGTTATGGACAATTGGGGACGTCCAAAAACATACTCAATTTTATTACGAAGCATGAAAGCTTCATATTCTGCAGTAAACTTCCTTTAATGCAGAATATTCACCTCCGTGCCTTCATATAAAATTGTGATTTTACTAATATGACTGTATGGAAAATCTACATTACATGATTTATAAAATAGACTCATAATGTTATGTTTTGCTTTGTATAGGATGCAAAATCACCACTCAGGCACTAGCAAAGCGTCTATTGAGATCGCGTGTGACAAGGGGTGTGGAGCCAAAGCAAGGGAGTCACGGGGAGAACCCCCTGCGTAAAGGAAAAAAATATATATAAAAAAGTGGAGTCAGGTTTTGTGTCACAGCCTATGACCACAAGAACTTTCTATAGCATGCTTAGCCCGTTCCATACATGTTTGCGAAGGGAGTTCTTATGCCAGTGACAGGTTTGTTCGACAAATTATGAAAAATATGTATAGGCAGTTTTAATGCTCTATTAATACAGTAGCACCTGATTATTTAGACTCATGATGAAGTCGCTTTTAACAATATATTGTTATTGAGTGGCCTAGTCCAATTGTTTCAGTTGAGGCGAATGCAATGATTTCTAAAATGTAACCCAAGAAAGTCGAATCACAGCCATGGGTGTCCGCAGGACGTTTTCCAAGGGGATGGGGTGGAGGGGCAAAAGAAAATTCCCCAAGGAACTTTTGAGAAAATGAATGTAAATTGGGCCAAACTGTGCATTTTACAAAAAGACCCTGGAAGCCGGAGGGGGAGGGGCAAAGGGGGGGGCGAGTTGCGGACACCCATGGTCAGAGCCCTAGGTGGATGGAAGTGGTAGGTCAGGCACAGCAGGGCCGCTCATTGCTGCCAAAGAGGGGGCAGGTGGGACAGTGGGAGGAGGGATGGACACAGATGGCAGATCCGATGTTTGTTTACACTGAGGGGGAGACACAATGGCATCAGGACATCTACCCAGGCTGCTTAGTTAAGCTTGAGGGCTCAGAGCCATTCCCATGCCCTCTGCCTCTGAAATTTGTGGGAAATTGAAACTTTTGTTTCAGCTGCTGCAGAGGAAAAGGTTTTGCTTGGGATCTACCCTGGACCCAGCCACCCTGAGGTGGTTTGTCTGAGAGTTTCAGTGAGAAAGCAGCGTTAAAACCTGATTGGAATTTCTCCAGGGCCTCATCAGATGTGGCACCAAAAAGGTTGGTGCCATTGAGCAGCATGTCCAGAAGTTTGGAATGCACATCCGTGGACAACTCTGGATTCTTAAGCCAAGAATGTCACCGGAGTGTGACGCTGGTTGCTGTCAAACAGCCCAGGCAGTCTGTGAAAAAGTGCAGATCCTGAGGCACATGTATCCCCTGGCAACAGATGGATCAACTCCCACGCAGAACTGAAAAAGTAATGTGAGTACAGGGTACAGGATGCATTCACCAGGCGCAGGGCCAGACTTACTGAGGAGAAAAAATGTCTACCCCATTTAAACAGGGACTTCGCCTCCTTTTCATGAGGGAAGTTTGGAAAGGCTGATTTATTTTTGATGACAGAAGTCTGGAACACCAGACTGACTGCAGAGGGATGACGCGACAAAAAAGCTGGGTCACAGGAAGCAGGCTTACTTCCTTGAGAGTCTCCTGCTTACACAAGAAGTAGTGACTGGGTTGTTTTACAGGCTCAAGAAGGTCTAAAAGGGCCTGATAGAAAGGAGGGAGAACATTGGACGGCCCCCGATGGAGCCAGGATGTTTGTCAGGATATAGATATAGAATGGAGGCTGCACCACTGGGAGAGGGACCTGCAGCTCAGAAGGTACACTTTGTAGAACTAAGGCTAAGGATGCAAAGGACTCAGAGGGAAAACGGGTCTGGCCAGATAACTGGAGAACAGGTGAACTGTCCAGAACCCCAGGCATCTCAAGGTCCCTCTAGAGTTGTTGCACAGGATCAGGTGTATTAGGTGTATCCCGGACTTCTCCATGGTGAGACGGCAATGCCAGGATGCAGCCATGCCATCGTCCCCATCCTCCTCTTCCCCAGTGAAAGACAACTCCCCAGTTTCATCAAGGGCAGTAAAGTGTCTAATGAACCTGAAAGGGAATAAGAAACCCCAACCCCCGTGGAGGACATCACTGACATTCAGACATGAGCCTCTGTGACCAGTCCCCCTGCTGTACCGACGTGGTGAAGATGGAGGGTGTTGACCACTGCCATCACAACAATAGAAGGGACAGGCTGAGTCAGAGTGAAGGATGAGCCTTGTGGCACGGACACAACCACCAGCTCTGATGTAAGGGTTGCGATGGCAGTACCTGGAGCACAGAGGAGGGAATGCTGCTGCTGCGACATGTCAATGAAAAAGGGAGCGTTCCAGAGGAGAGCTGCCTGACACTGAAGGATTCCAGTTCCTCACTTGAGGTCTTCTGTGAGGGGCTATCTGGAACCCCCTTGGACCTATCTAAATCGTGACCCAACCCTGAGGTCGACCTCCATCTCTGATTCCACCCTTGATGCCGATGACAGCACCATCTACTGGCCACTATAGAAAATGTTACTGTGGCAGAACTGACTCAGAGGCCAGGTCAATATGAGGAATCCACAGAGCCCTGAATCCGTGAAAAATGTACTAAGCAGTCAGTACAAGTAGTGTAAATACACAATTAATATGGAATATTTTTCTCATGTATGTGCGGTCTACCACATACCTGCCTAGTCTCCATATACTGCTAAAATGCTAAATCAATAAACCACTCAACTTCCAAAAGAAACATGTAAATACGGTCAGATGTGAATACACCGAATCTCAAAAGACCCAAATGAATGACACCGATCTTTTTTTTTTCGGGTCACAAAAAAAAAAAAATTGGTGTCATTTTATTTTTAAATAAAAATAACCGGCATGGTGCTCAGCGCCTTCGGCACCTCCACTCCACCTGTTTTTATTTTTTTTTAAACTCGAGATCCACGTGGGCCCAAGAGAAAAAAAACACATTTCGGTATTATTGATTTCAGCATTGAGCCATTGGTATAAGTGTCATATTCCGTAAATACAGAGAGTCACTGAGCTGACCATTACCTTTTTAGGGATAACATTGTAAAGTGCATCTCTCAATCAAATTGTGTGTTTTTTTATAATGTATTCCCATCCACTTCTAAAAAAAAATCTTACTCTTTGCCCAACAAGAGTTAGTACAGTGCTTTCAAAGGAGGAAAGAAGGATTTGTTCTTTTCAGGATCTGGCAGTGTCTTTTTGACTCATTTTGGAATGCTCTGGGGATTTTCTATGGGACAGGGTCATCAGGACATTTCTTTTCACATGGGTATTTTTGGCCTGTGATTTTTGGCCTGGTCGTTTCACCTCGAGAATGGAATGTTCACAATGCATTCCCCTCTCCAGGCACAATGGCCAGGCGATGGCTGGGACGAGAAGGGATGGCGGGTGCCATATGGGGAAGAGGTGGCAGGGGAAAATAATAAAAGTTTAACTTCTTTGGCTATCCTTTCCTTTATCATTCCCTTCAGAAGTCTTTTCTCTATTTTGTTGAACCCAGTGACATAGAGAAAGGACTACGGAAAGGAGCAATGAGCGGAAAGGATGACCGGAGAAGAAGCTGACTTAATAAGATAAGACATTTAAAAAAAAAAATCTGTAAGGGGGAATAAAAGCATTGGTTGGTGCGGAGAGAGAAGGGTGGATAAAGGTGCATGGAGGTGTGGAGCGGGGCGGATTAAGGTATGGTGTGGAGGGTGGGCGATAAAGTCTTGAGTGGTGTGGAGGGGGCTAAAGGTGTGTGGTCGTGCGTTTGGGGTATGGTGTGAAGGACCAGGGTGTTAGAGGAGTTCTGCAGGATTAAGTGGAGGATGAAGCACACGGTAGAAGAAAGCACGCAAGGTGCAGTGGGGGTGAATCCTCGAATACAACTAGTGCGCATTCTAAAAGCTTGCCAACTTGCTTGGGCCCAGGTTACTTCCTTGAGGCGGCTTGGGTCCAGGCAAGTTGGTTCAAGATCAGAAGACCCCGAACCTTCTTTACTTTAGAGATTTAAGTCTAACACAATGTCCAGTTACTTCAGTTGTTATACTGGGGACCTGAATGGTTTCAGGGCCACTGGATGGTATAAATTGCCTGGTTCAATCCACCATCTCTATGACCTCTGTACTTGCCAGGATCATGCAAAAGAAGTTCTACATCCAATAACGGTTGCAGTGTTTTGTGGTTTAAAAAAAACTCCCATGAGTGGCTTAAATGCGGGAGCAACACAGTGGAGGCAGAACAGTTGGCCCGAATGGAAAAGTCTGCTTTAATCATGCTAGACCACATTCCCAAACAGAAGCAGTAGAGTTTCCACAATGTTTCACAGAAATGTCAAAGTAAGGCAAGGGTTGACCCTGTGGGTATGGACGCCACAATACTGCCCTTTGATTGCAATTTTCTTGAGGGACCTTGTATACAATTGCCAACTTGCCATAAGGTGGAAAGTACTTATAGGACCTGTTGACAGATGACAGCCCATGGCCAGCAGGTCACACATGACACCAGTCTCCAACACAGACTATCCTTCAGGGTGTGCACACCCGTGAAATAACAAGAAGTCAAAAAACCCAAACATGGCACTATCAGTGCAGAGGGCCGCTGAAGACTAGTGATGTGGCAACCTCGTCACAGCTACTACAATGCCAGGAGCATATGAGCGAATGGCTGCAGAAACTGCACAGGTGTATTATTTATTTATTTATTTATTTGTTTGTTTGTTTGTTTATTTATATAGTGCCACTCGCCCAAGGGCATCAGAGCGCACCACAGAGAAAACATATAGGGCAATACTAGTAACACTCCATAACAAAAAACTATCTACATAAATGCAGGGTCCTAACATAGTGCCATCCAGCCAGCACAGATGAAGGCATTCCAGCTGTTACCTGTTAAACACGTGTGCTTTGAGAGCCTTCCGAGCTGTCCAAGCGGTGGCTGCGTTCTTAATTGGAGTGGGAGGGCGTTCCACCAGACTGGTATGATGTTGTCAAACATGACTCCCCCTGATCATTAAAGGATGATTTGTCTGTAGCAATGCTTGTGTATTAGACTGGAGAGCCCCCTGCTTTTTGACCTTTTTCAGTTGAGATATCAGGTATGAAGGGGCCAGATTATGCGGACACTTAAATGCTAAGGTCATCATTTTGAAGGTGATACATGCTCGTACCGACAACCCGTACAGCGCCTATGTAGTGTTATGCGCTGTCTGTTAGCAGGGCCATCACCACTCGCACTGCATTGTTTTGTATTACCTGCATCTGGTTTAAATTGGCCTGTGATGTTCCTTCTAGTAGGCTGTTACAATAATCCAGCCATGAGCAAAAAACTGCCTGGGCAATTGTTGCGCAATTTTCTTTCCAAAGATATGGTCTAGACTGTCGTAGGTGCTTTGTGTCACATGGTGCTGGTGACATCTAAGCTGCCTAGGCTGACATAAGGCTGCCCTTCCAAATCTCAGTGGTATACACCTGCTGGGCAACGACTATCTATATATACCAGTAGGGCTGACTTTACAAGAAGTGTCCATCCCACACAAATAGAGCAAGAAAATATGTTGAACTTAACATGAGGTTAATGGATTATGTCGACAGAAATCATACACTGTCTACGTACAGCTAATTATTTATAGAAGAGGGTTGTGTCATTAATTTTACAACTACAGTAATAAAGTAAAGTGTATCTGTGTGAAGGAAGCAATAATTTCGGGTCTCAATAGGATTTCCGCCTGCAGTCATCCTCAAAAGTGAATGACCGCACTGCCTTTACGGAAAGTTGGCCTTCTTCAAAATCATGAGTAGAGGATTCTGTGGATGGCCACATGTGGAACTCCTTCATTGTAAAACATGCAGTGTAGTCACAAATATGCAGACTACCGTGTGGTTTACAATGCCGGAGGTACAGGGCATATCGGAAGATGGATGGTAGTACCCCAAAGGGCACTGTCATTTTTTAGGAAATTGTGATGACAGCACCTATGGGAGATGCCAGCACAATTCCCATGCCTTAAAAAGGGGCCATTGCCCTTGTTACTTGTTACTTGTCTGAGTGACCATAAGAGGACATCAAAGTATGATCCAATCGGGTGTCGCTCAAATGGCAAAGCGACACCCGATTGGATCGTACTTTGACATCCTCTTATGGTGGACATGGGATATCATTGATTGCTACACCCAAGTGTCACTATTCCACGCGCATGTACCAGCACACCGAGTGAATAAAGTGACTTCACTGGGCCGTTCATATACGGTCTTCTGGGGCATTAGTAATCCCCCCACTCATCGATTGACTTTGAATACTAATAATATCCATCACATGGCTCTAAACAATCTTCCCGGTGACCGGACCACCACATTCATAAATGAGGGGAACTATCACCTCACGTACTGTTAACTCCAAGGCAACAGCGGTCATCAGCGGGTTGTCATAGTCCTGGACACAGCCTTCGGACATCGGCTGGATACATTAGATTGTAGTAAGTAACTATTCCTTGATCCCTAGTGAAAATTCCTTGCCCTGATGCAGGTTCCGGGTCAGCAACTATAGACCAAAGTTTGGAACCGAAACAGACTCTCGGCACTCCGTCTTTTTCTGTTTTTGATTGGCAGATATCAATCATTGGAATTTATGCAATGCTTTCATTTTCTTTAAAGGGTTCATGACATGTGCATGAGACTTCCCTTTCTACCACTGGTGAACACGGTTATTATATGTGAAAAGTATAATTTGATTTTTCCCATGTATACGTGCACCCAGTTCCTTTGTATGTATATGTATGTAATTGTCTAGGTATTATTAGTTAGTTTAGTTTTAGGGATTCTTGTATCAATATGGATTACTGATGACATAAAAAAAAATTATATTGTGTTTCTTTTTTGAGTAATAAACTTTATATCATTTTTGTATAATCACCTGTGTTATTATTCTCTTGTGTTCCTAGCCTCAATTACATTTTCGAATTGATTTCAAATAGGAAGCCCTAACTGTCCAGTGGAAACTTCCCGAAATTGTTCAAATTTTTCCCCGCCCCAGTACCCCCTGTGTTTATATAATACATTAGGCCACCTGTGGGTTGAAGGGGTTACGGCCACGGCAACTGACCCTGGTATTCTTCCAGTAGCATATGTCAACACAAACAACAGACATATATATTGGCAACAACACATTTTCAAAGTACATTTTTTTCAAATTCTGACCCTGCACGCGGCAGGGTTGGGATTTGAAACGGTGTCCATTGGGTTGGAAGCACAGGGGTTTTACCCACTGTGCTACCCAACAAACGCTTTGGAAATGCTATTCAGTTTATTTATCTTTAGAAAGAATGGAGGTAAACACTAGCATTTAGGGCTTTTTATTCATTCCCATACTGTATCTTTAAGGGAAAAAACTTCGAGAATCAGAGTCAATGCTCTGAGCATGATTTAGGCATGGTAAAAAAGCTGCAATCTCAGATCTATTTTTTTGGGGGGGTGGTAGGGTGCCATATTTGTCTTTGCCTGGGGTACTATGTGAGGGGCTGATCCGCAAAGCAGTTACCAGCTGTCTTAATTGTACATCTGGTGTAACTCCCATTTACAGCAATGGGAGTTACACCAGATGTTATTGCACACACATACAGACCTGGTGTCTGTGTATGTGTGTGTGCCCAATAAGAGTGACCTCAGACAAGGTTGGCATTACTAATGCTTGTTTTTCGTCTTGCTGCCATAATGCCTGCAATATAGCAGGTGGCGGTACCGCATGAAAAAAATGAGGAACACCTCTCTAATGTATTTGCGGTACACTGCAAAATCATAAAGTGCGGAGGTCCGCATGTTTTCATTGAGAAAACATGAGGTTCGAACACCTGATCCTGCGGATGTGTTTCCACATGTTGTTTTTCACATAACTGCAGAAAAAAATATGCAGGAATCCTCACCATATGACTCACAATGACCCCCTAAGTCTATAATTAGGACTCCAGCACCTGTTTCAACCCAAGAGTCAGGGATTGACCTGGCTTGATTTGGTGTCATTGTGTCCTTCACAAGGATTTGTATCCTTTTGCCAGTATGTGGATGTTAAACCCAGTGGGCTGTAAATTGTGAATTTAAACAATGAATAAAAACACGGATGAACACACATGGAGCCATCTGCTCCTGTGAGGTAGATGCTCTCTTCTAGACTGCGGTAAATTAGGATCAAATTATATTTTCTAAACTAGTTTGTAAATCATTCAATCAATACCAAAAGAAAAGAATGGCAACAATAATGCCAATGAAACACAAGCATCACTTTGGATTGTCAATCAAAATTTAATCAGAAAATTGATTTCCATTAAATTGCAATATTACATCACAACAATTTATGGAACCATCGTAGGAAGACACTGAAAACAGTCAAAGGTTGCTACCCCTCCAATTCTTCCATTTTCCAGTACATTATCATAGTCTTTTGTTGTGCAATATAATCTTTACTAAGGCATGTCTTAAAAATATACAAATTATAAATATCCCTTGTTGCCTCAAAAAGAGTTGCATTTTATTATTTTTCTTACTAGATATGATTCCATCCAATGAGTAACATCAGTTGTCTTAAGTTGTTGTAAAAACTAAAAGGCAGGTTTAGCTTATCGAATAGACAGGTAGGCCTCTTCCTCTCAATGGTTTAATACCAACTTGTGGTATTTTCTATGGTAACATCACATAACTATGCAAAATGAGAAAAGCAATCTTCAGATATATGGCAAAGGTGTAAAATCTGTTGTTAGGTAATGAATTGCCCCTGTTAGCTCAAAATACCAAAACTTTTTGGGGGGTTTTCCACTGCCACCTTCATAGCTTCCTTTGAAATGCTCTCTTTTTCTTTGCCTCTAAATCTTTATAACATCCTCTTCCAAGGGAACCTTCTGCATTTGTAGACTCAGCTCATCTTAACTTTTATACATTTTGTGATGTATTTTTACATCAAAGCACATTTTTTGCCAGAACCACATAAACACTTGATGGATGCATATGAGATTTCCTTCTTATATGTGAAAGCTTTTTTCTTGTGGTCTCAATTATGTTTTCCTTAATTTTTACCAACAAATTGGAGGAATTATTTCAAGACAGAAAACCAATCTGGTGTGATAAAGCCAAGTTCAACTGACTGACTTTCTGCTGTTTGAAAGCATTAAAGAATATTCTTGTTTGCACATAAATGTGCTAGCCCCTTCTAAAGTTATATCTAACACAAGAGGATCATGGTCACTTTCCAAACCTTATATGGCAGAAATCTCCACCACTGGTCTATGTTACACCAAAAGTAATCAATCTCTGATTGAGCTGATCTCACTAGATTGGTAGGTTGAGATGTATTTTTCCCCAGTCTGCAATTTACAAATCTGTAATAAAAAAATCCAGCAATTCCTCTACTATCCTCAATGAATGAATTTTATCTTGAGCCTCCACAAAACAACTCAATAGTTTTTAAATGTGTTCATATGTTATTTTACATGTTTTTTTTGCATGTGTATTTTACACAGAGGCTGTAGAGTTCCAGGATATGAAAAGTATTTCCAACAAAATTAGAGTTTTTATCCAAAACATGCAATGTCAAAATGGACAATAAAATAATAGTGCACATAGATTCAGAAAGGTCAAATTCATTCCTGTGGACAGATGTTGAAGGAGACATTATGGGAAATAGATTAGCCTTTTCTAGGGTCTGGTATCAAAAAATTTAACAAGGAACAAGCAGCAGGCCATGGCTTCAATACATAAAAATATAGCTTGTTCTAGTGCCTGCACAAGAGGGAGAACAATACATCGGCCACAGTTTTACGGTCAGATTCATTAAATCGCGTTCACTACAGCTTGTGGTGTAGTGAGGTAAGCATCACTCAGATCTCGAGATCCAGTCCAAAGTCCAACTTGTGACCTCCAGCGTTAAAGTTCTTTCCATCTATGATTGTTGGAACCCATACCAACAAGACTGGAGTTATTCACCTTGGCAAAGACAGGTGCAGTACAATCTAGCTGATACTTTGCTCAGGCTGCCAGTCCAAAGCATGCATAGTTGTTACATGGTGCCCAGGCTGGGTCACTGACGTATTCAGCTTGTGACCTACTTTCTTGAAAATGGTACTAGCGATCTGTCATTCACTGTAATGTTCACGTGGAAGTCACTAGTGTTGTATCTTATAGAAAAGTTGTTCTTGGTAAGCTTATATTGGGCACTGTCCAAGGTCATTTGATATCAAGAGAGACAGCCCTTGCGTCTGAAACTGCAGAGCCATGGATGGCCGGGCCAGCAAAATCAAATTCTACAATGCAGTTGATATGCAGTCTTAACCTTCTTCCGTGTTGGGTGAGAAGGTGGTATCAAATGTCAAGTTCAAATCTTTGGCAATCTAGTCTTTGATGGTGATCTCTATGACCAGAGTGTTCTATGTGTTCCATTACTCTGTGTCGGTCAGGATACCTATGGAAGATAAAAAGATATTAATCGGTAAATCACCTGCTTTCTCAGCATGCTTCTTTTTACTTATGAAGACTTATTTTAATATACAGTATCACTTAATATTGAACACCATCTGTCAGTAAAGTCATTGCTTATTATAAGAAAACACAGCAGTGCCAGACACAAACAAGAATTCTGAAAGGCAAAGTCTCTGCCTCTATTTTTTAAATATTTCCTTCGCTTTCCATGATGAAAACTCACTGAAACAAAGTTTTCGCCTTGAACCAGGGATTCGTGGTAAAGCACACTGTTTTACTAGAAAAGATGAATTAACGAGGCAGTGAAGACTGTGCACATCAGAATAAAGTCTGCTGATCAGAACTCCCATTTTCAGACTCTGGTGAAAGCTCCAGAGAGCTGTTCACCCAATTCCGGAGAAATTTGAGGGCATCCCAGAGAGTGGGTCCAGAAGTCAGCCTCATCAGGTACAGCGCATCTAATTGCTTAGATCAAAAGACTATTTTAGAAGATACCTTTTTTATTTTTATTTTGATTCAGCTCATTTGCAGTTAATTGGTGAATAAAATAGAAATGTCAAGATCTGAGGAGAGGCAATCCTTATTCAATTATACATCCTAAAGTACACATGGACCTTGAATTCGAAAATCTAAAGAAATAATATATTAAATTAAAGTACTCACCATTTAAAGAGATATTAGAAATCCACCTCAGGCTTCTGCTCTGAAGCAGCTCCGAAAACTCTCTGTCATGCGCAGAAGAAACCACAAGCAGAAACAGGAACTGAAGAGGCATTAAAGTTGGAAAGGACGTAGTGAGTTCTATTCTGAGGTTTACGGATGTCTGTAGGAGCCTTCCAATTGCCTTTCGATATCCTTTTCTGTATAAAAGTTAAACCTGGGCAGGGGGAAGAGATTGAGAATTAGAAGAAAGAGAAATACCAGCTAGGCAATTCTTCCTTAATTCAGCTGTCCAGATTGAGCAGATCACTAGAGTGAACTATGGCATCTCTTAACACGATGTCACCACTATTTGAGGTGAGATGTGGAGATAACCCGAAGAACTTAAAGGTAAAAGGTTTTAATACATAATCTTCAAGATTTAAATAAGTACTTAGCATAAGTTCATCTTTTGCAGAAAAATCCAGTAAGATTCCCAGTGAATCACAGAAGGAGGGGGCAGAGAAAACTAAGGAGCAGTCCAGAAAGCATCTTGTTACTACAGACCCCTCAACCTTAACTTATCGTAACTTCCCGGAGGCACCCTCCTCCTCAGCTGTCCAGATTCATTTAGAGAAACTGAGGTGGCTGTTGAGGGCCATAATCATCTGATCCAAAGTCCACTTCAGCTTTTAAGTAAGCCAAAGTATTCCTCAGGGGCTTAGTGTGACAGATTACTGAATCCATGGAGCAGGCAACAGAGGACCTAACATGCAGATTAGATCAGATCTAACAGGAGCTTAGAGAGGCACGACAGGAAAACATGCAGTTAAAGGCAAGGATTTCCCAAATAGAAAGGGAGGAAGATGAGGAATCTGTTCCACAGGGAAATAGTGATATGCAGATGCCTAGACTGGTGCTCCAAGGGGAGATGGAGTCTTAGTACAGAAAGAACTGAAATTATCTACCACAGACAAGTTCTGTGGAGAGCCTTACCAATGTAGATTTTTTCTTACTCAATGTACACTGCATTTCATGGGTAAACCCTCTCAATTTACCAATGATCAGGCTAAAGTATTATTCATAATAATCTTGAACCTGTAGGGAGACGCTCTTACTTGGGCTGCTCCTCTAGTAGAGAGGCAGAGTCCTTGGCTCAAGAACTATGAAATATTTATTCAGGAGTTTAAAAAGATTTTTTACAGGTGATCTACAACTGAGGCATGAAGTGCAGAATTTCTAAGTCTGAAGCGGGGCAAGGAATTTAACCATGGGTGTCCGCAGGGGGGGGGGGTGTGGACAAAGGGAGCAACTTGCCCCCCTGGCTCCCAGGGTCTGCATGTAAAATGCACAGCTTGGCCCGATTTACATATTTTTATTGAAAAGTTTCTTAATTTAGCCCCCCCTGGAAAAATTCCTGGATCTAACCAGGTATCATAATATGTTTCAGTAATTGGCTTCACAATTAAATTGGGCTGCATCTACGCAGTATACCATTTACCTTCAGGTTTTAAGAGAGGAATACAGGGACGCTTTAGAATGCATATTTCCAAAGCCTGAAACTCTGAGGGAGTTGATTGATTTGACCTTTCAAGTAGACCATTGACTGAGGGAATGCAGACTTGAAGGCTTAAAGTCAGGACCCAAAAAGGGATTCCGGGGGGAATGAAGTCAGAACAAAGACATCCCCGGGTTGTTCAGGGGAGCAGGGAAGAAGTTATAGCCTACACTCCTGCCGAACCTGTACAGGAATCTACTAGGAGAGGTTCAGGTCCTCGCTTGCCTTTAATAGATGAGGAAAAGGTGAGGAGCAGAAAAAAGGGCCTTTGTCTCTATTGTGGGAAACCTGGTCATCTGGTGAAAGACTGTAGATTAAGTAAGGTAGTGGTCATCCCCGAAGAGAAAACTAAACAAGAACAGCCTGTGGGAAATAAAGAGGCCCAGTAGAAGTAAGGGAGGCTTCACTCTCTCAAAAAGAGACCTACTCAATGAATCAGTTGCAGACTTGTTGCAGATACATTATACACTATGCTTGTTTTCATGAAATTACAGGGGAAAAGATTCATCCTCTTCTAGTGGATTGTTAGGCTCTGGGATTTTACACAGATTTGAATTATGTGTGTGAGCAGAAGTTTACTGTTGTTCTCAAAGAAAAAAAGGCGAAACCCTACAATCAATTGATCGGTCAGTTTAGTATCTGTTCTTGTGAGAGAAAAGACAATAAAAGTTTTGATGAAGATATCTCTTCATAGTGAAGGATTAGAGTGTGACTTAATAGTAGCTTCATCTAAACATCCTTTAGTCGTGGGAATAACCTGGTTAGTGCTACACAGTCCAGTTGTGGCTTGGCAAAAGAAAATTCTCACGTTTCGACAACATCATTGTGGGCAGTGGGAAACCACCTACAGTGTTAAAGGAATAACATGAATTCTGAACTGTCGAACAAATCAATAGCTAACAGTATCCTTACCAGTAGATTATAAGGGATTCTAAGATGTTTTTAGTCCTAGGGGAAGCAGAAAGATTGCCTCCCCATCATACCTATGATTGTCCTACTCATTTGGTCCCGGGTCAGCTAGTCCCTCACAGAAATGTTTATTCTTTATCCCCTTGGGAAGAGGAAGACCTTAAATCTTATTTAGAAGAGAACATGAAGAAAAGTTTCATACGTCTCTCAAAGTCCTCAGCAGGAGCTACCATCTTTTGGTTCGGAAGAAATCTGAATAGTTAAGACTGTGTGTAGACAATAGTGAATTTAATCATATAACAGTAAAGAACATACACACACTTCCATTAGTACCTGCTCTTTTGGATCACGTTAGGGGAGCCAATTTGTTCACAAAACTTGATTTGAGAGGTGAGCAAAATTTTATTAGAATAAGACCCGGGGATGAATCAAAAATAGCATTAAAAGTAAATATGGCCATTATAAATATTTAGTAATGCCCTTTGGATTGTGCAATGCTCTAGCAGCCTTCCAATATTTTATCTCAGATATTTTCAGGGCTCTCGCAGGGGTTCATTAATAATTTACCTTGATAAAATACTCATATATTCTTCTATGATGAATGAACATATGCTACATGTTAAAGAAGTTCTGAGCAGATTGAGAGAGAGAGTAGTCTTTAAACAAAGCTAGAAAATTGTGAATGTCACTCCCAGAGAGTAATTTATCTGGGGTATATTCTAAGACCCAATTGCATTTAAATGGATTTAGCTAAAGTTTCCGCTGTATTGGATTGGACCCCTTCTAAGACTGTGAAAGAAATACAACAATTTTTGGAGTTTGTGAATTTCCATTGCCGATTTAGTCAACATTTTTCAGTATTAGTTTCGGCAATTACAAAACTGACCATAAAATATGTTACATTCAATTGCACGACAAGTCAGGAAAAAGCTTTCAACTCACTGAAGTAGAAGTTTTGTTAGGCTCCTATTTTAATAGAACCGAACCTTCAAGGAAATTTATTGTGGAGGCTGATACCTCAGACAAAGCTGTGGGAGGTATTCTCCCTCAACGTGATTTTGAGGGTTCCTTAAGGTCAATAGCCTATCATTCACGAAGATTGTTTCCAGCAGAGAGAAAATATACAATTCTTGAAAAAGAACTTCTAGCAATTTGGGAAGCATTTACCCATGGGAGACACAATCTGGAAGCAGCAGCCGAGACAATTGAGGTCTGAACTGATCATGAAAATTTGCTAAACCTTATAAAGGCAGGATGTAAAGGAGCCCATCATGCCCGCTGGGTTATTTTCTTTTCCAAATTTAACTTCGAGATCTTCTTTTGTGCAAGGACCTCTAACAGGAAAGTGGATTTTAGAAATATTGCTCAGAGACTTCGAGAGTTTGCCTATTCCAGTGAAGGACAAGAACTTCTACTGACAAATCCAGCTCTCCTTGTAGATGATGAGGGTCTAATTACTTATAAGGAAAAGGTGTATGTTCCAAGGTTTTTAGTGGATTCTATACTCTCATGGCGTCATGATTCTTTAATGGCAGATCATCCAAGTCTGAAAGTAACAATGGAAAATATTTTTTATTCATTCTGGTGGACAGATCTTCCTCAGGATGTTTTTAAACATATAGGGAATGTACAATATGTGCTCAGAGTAAATGTTGGAGGGGTAAACCTTTTGGCTTACTTAAGCCGATTACTGTTCCAAAAACCCCTTGGGACAAGATCAGCATGGACTTCATTACTGATCTGCCCAAAAGCATTCACAATACAGTAATCTGGGTACTGATGGATGTTACCAAACAGGGTTACTTCATTCCGCTAATAAAGTTGCCCTCTGAGAAACAGTTGGTGGAGTTGTTCTGAAAATATTTAATGAAGTTAAATGGTTTACCTTTAGAAAGTATATCAGACAGAGGATCTCAATTTATAGCTCAATTTTGGCAAGAGTACATGCATGAATGGGAGTAGATCTTAAAACCTCTACAGCATACTATTCTCAAACAGATATGCAGACCGAACTCCTTAACCAAACATTAGAGCAATATTTTAGATGCTATGTGAATGAATAAGGAAGGAGCTGATCTTTTCTTTTGCCTTCCGCTGAATTTGCATACAATAGCCATCAACATGAGTCACACGAAATAGCTCTATTCTAAATTATCTATAGATACAATTCACAAATAATTCCTTTTCTTTTCAATCCATCTAAGGGAATACAAAGTGATGCTAGGAAAAGAATAACCTTAAAAGGAATGGGTTTTGATAAATGAAAATTTAACCCAAAGTCAGAAAAGATATACAGAAAATGCAAATAGACACAAAAAAAATCTTCCATTTATGTTGAAATAGATTGGGTTTGGTTGTCTACATGCAATATTACGTTTAGAAGCATGAATACTGAAGCAATTTTAAACCTAGATTTCTAGGATCATTTCAAGTTTTAAGAAAGATTTCTCCAGTATTTACAAGCTAAGATCACCTGATGGATGGAAAGTCTACCCCACCTTTCATACCTCTTTTTATAAGCCTGCAACGAAGAGTTTGAGAAGGATTTCTAAACAACCACTAGAAGTTTAAGGTGGACCTTGGGGGGGTGTTGAGGGGAGGATGGTGTTACACTTTTGAATTTGCTAGGTAATATAGGAGGGGTTGTAGACTGAAGTGAGTTTCATTTGTAGGTTAGAAAAACATTTTTAGCTCAGATGACGGTTCTTTTCGTTAGTTTTTTAGGAGTTACATTTTAGGGTAGTGCAAGAGACTTCACTTACCATCTAAAACTGAACTTGAACCTTTAATTCTATAGCGCTTCAGGAGGGCTCAAGCCTTTTGAGTGACTGCAGTCCCATCAAGTCTGGTTAGTAAACGTCATGATCCGGGGACTATACAGGGCTTTGTAGAATGTTTACTCCCGCTTCAGCAACTGCCATCAGGGACAGGGGGAGGACCCAACTTTCAGTGCCAACTTCACTTTGTGGAAAAGCGTTTTACTAGGTTTTACTAGAAAATACTAAGGCCCTGATTACGAGTTGTGCTTTAAGTACCGAAACTTAAGGTAATACCACCTGATTATGAGTTTACAATCAAGTTGGTCGGTATGTACTTTTGGTGGCAATTACTGCCAAAAGTACAATACCGACCAACTCGTAATCCGTACTTAAAGCAAAAACCTCTTTGGGCCTGATTACGAGTTGGTC
>JAUEJG010653617.1:0-12103 GCA_032274985.1 Desmognathus aureatus | reverse complement strand
TTCTTGGATGTACAGTGACTGGTGGGTGTTCCCCTGCAGGTGACATTAAACTACACAAAAAACATTATTGATTTGCCTGCTGCTTTTGCTATTTCTTTGATGTGGCGGTACCAGTTATGTACACACAGCAATATTAGGCAAGCAACATAAAAAGAGTAAGGGAGTGTAAGAACATTGAGGCATTGGATAGACAGAATATTTTAATATACCCATCATACACACATTCTACTAAATTAAAAATCTACTAAAAGTTTACTACCAAATTAAATTCTACCAAAAATCATGTTCATGGATTTCTTAATAATATTGGAAATGGAAAGAGCCTAATTTCTTCCTGGGTGTCATGCACCATCAGGTCAGGCCTTCCCCAAATCCTCACCAACAATAGCAATAAAACAAATTCTTCCATCCTTATAGGTACACAGGAGAGTCCTGTGCAACTGACACTACTGAAGACCTCAATGACCTATTTAATTTACAAAAGTGATTTATAAATGTACATATCACATTTCTGGCAACTGTACTTACATGGATGCTATGTTAAATAAAGCATAGAGCATGAATGAATAAACTCAAAATCAATACAAAAGGTGCATCAATCTTAAAAGGTTGTGTATCATATATAACAATTATCAATTAGGGCCTGTTTCCAACCAAGTGCAGTTACATAGTTTGAAACTCAACAGACAGTTTTTCAGTTTCAATCAGTCCTTCAAACACAGAGTTCAATCTCTACATCAGACTCTCTTCTGCGGTAGTTGTATTGTTCAAAAGGACATCTTCCTTTGCTGTTCTAGATGTTCATTTTGCCTCAAATCTCCATCTGCAATTTACGCTGCATCAAGCGGAGGCCTTCTAGGCTGCAGACCTTCAACAGGATTCAAAGGCCTCAGTCCTGATGTCCACCTGCTTAGGATGATGGTCCTCCTCAGAGGCGGATATATAACACAAGATTTTTCTAGGAATAAAACTGACAGTATGTAAGTGTAGGGCCAAAATAAAACAATCAACAATGTAATCTGTTTATGTCTCTTCTACTACTACCTAGCACATTTACACACTAACATTCTCACTGTTGTGTCTTCCTTCTGTGAATACAATATATATATAATCATTCACCAAAAATCACAAACCTAGTCCCTCCTGTTATTGGTGAATCTGAAAGACAACATTCACTAACTATAAAACATACACACATACAAACAATAAACAATAAAAATCATAGATCTCATCTAGTCATACCGTCCAAGTCAGCAGCAGTCCCTGAAATAGGTACGCCAAATAGTTTTAATTACAGACACAGCCAAGCAAGCTACCTTAACAGGAATGCAACTTAAGATTTGTCCTCAACAAGAGACGAGGGTATGTTCTCATCTCCACCTTGTACAAGATATGGCCTGTTACTTTACCTGTGTGGATCTAAGGTCTCCAAATTCTTCTCCCTCCATCAGACACCCTAACACTTACTCAAAAAATCCTCAACGCCTCGCCCTACACTCTTCTCTCAAACCTAACTACGAAATGCAACACACAACCTGATTCCTGTTCCATGGTTTGCAATGTCAACTCCTTTCTACAAAAGAGCTTAAGCCGTGGCCATTGATAACACAAAAAGCTTCATGCTTCTGTATGTTCCAAGAGAGCTTTTATTTGTTTCATTTCAATCAAGTATTTTCCTTTGCAAGAATCCTACAGACATTGTGTGTCACTCTGCTGCGACATAAACTTACTAAAACACCTCTTTCTCAAAGTTTCACTTAAGTGATCAGAACTGATCACTCCCTAAAAGCCCCTCCACCTGATACTTCTCTTTTCCCTCAACACTAGATTTGTTCATGATCGAGCTCGTCATTCCCTATACGGTCATTGCTTCACTGTGTCTGTTGAAAATATGAGAAATCTCTCTTCACTGTCAAGCCGAATTTTTGGAACATTACCTGTTCAGTCATGTTAGTAAGTAAAAAGTCAGCCTAGACCCTAAACTACAATAAATGCAATAAATTCAAACACACATACCTCATTTTAACATCTCATCTGACATTCATAAAAGTGCATTCAGAAGCCGACTGTTCCTAACGTGTGAAATGTCCAAACCACATAACTAAAAACTGTAAAAGAAATATTATTGCAGCAAACTTTATGACCCCCAAAATGTAACCTAGACAATCCCATGGTACCTAATGACAGGCATCCAAATAGAACTACCACTAATCTCTAACTCCACTCATATAATGCATTAAAAAATAAAGGTACATGATATATGTTCACATTTTTAACATCCTCACCTTAGATCGACCTATTTCCTTACAGCGGTACAATATGATTAAAAAAAACCAGTCACATAAAATTCCATTATATATATATTTTTTTTATTTAACGTTTTTTATAAGGCGATTAGGCCATCCAAGTCTTTAAACCGCATTGTGGAAGAAAAAAAAAAAAAATACATTATGTTTAAAAACAACAGAGCGACAAGGAAACCCAGAAGACTAGGCTGAAAAACCTTCTTATAACCTCAGTCTGTTATGAACAACACAAAATATACAAATAGACAAAAACAAACATGCGTGCACACTAGAGATAGATTCTGTTAACATCTCTTAACATCTCCTAAACAAATAACGCACAATACACACCACACATTAACTAAAAAATATGTACAAAAATTCAAAAACTCTGCAGAGTAAAAATGCATGTAGCTGGTGTAACAACCATGGCTTCTTCTCCATGAATTGCCGTGCATTAATTAAAATGCATAAACAAAAGAGGCGTTGTATTTTAGCTTATCAATACCAAAAATTAAAATCCAAAAAATCCAATAAAAAGCCCAAAAAACATCATTTACAGTACAAGGTATCGTCACTAGACCTGCTAGTTCCAAAAATGTGTTGATCCTTCAACCAACATACCTATTATTCAGCCATTAAAGGGGCTCAATCATGTCCATCACCACTCTAGCTCTTTCCATTCTCCTTCAAAACTTACACAGAATTGCAATTTATCATTCGTTTGGAAAATAGCTAGCTTTAGAGCAATTGCACTTCTAAAGTCAACATTCAGACACAAAAATAGCTGCATGGAGCCCTCCCATACAGAACCCCTGATGCCCTCTAGTGGCGAGCTGTGGAATTGCATCAAAAAACATCACATCCTGTTTTGATAATAAAAGCATGAAAAAAAGAACATATAGTCAGTTCCTAATGCTCGCCATAAAGCACCTACACATCTCCTGTGTTCACTATGATGATGGTGCCCCTTAAATAATCCCCTCTCAACATACTATTCCCACATCACATTTAAGCCCCTTAATTTTAAGTCTACCCTTTCATGTCAATTAGCACACACTCTTCAAATCTCACACAACCATTTGGCTAGGAGCCAAATTCTGGCCACTTAATTTTTAGACTGATAATAATATGGTTTTTTCTATATGGTGTTTCCTCAAATTCACCTCAAGTTCACACAGTGCCAGTTGTTCCAATTAACTCAGGCTATCTGAGGGATTCCTATGCAACATGTATGTAACCCAAGGAATATAATCTTTCTTCCAATCCTCATACAGAGTCTGTATAATCTCTGGATCCCTTTCCTAACTATTCCGTGTCTTCTCTGTTAATGTCCGAATGATATACAGCAGATGTCACACATATATGGAAATAGGGGCCTCACAAATCATAGGGTTTCTGGTTTTCAATTATAACCTAAAGCAATTACCTCCCGGTCAAAACTGGACAACTGTTTTTACCCTCTTGACACATTAACCTATACAGAGCTCCTACCCCTGGCTACAAGGGGATGATGTAGGCTGACGGTGCTGATACGGCGATGGTTAGTTGCAAGGCCTATTCAGGGAGGTGTATAGATATATAGCTGGCTCAGTTTTTATGGATATCACAATATCACAGGGGGCAAGGAATCTTTCTTCTCAGCTTAGACACATAGACATCCAATTCATCCCCTAGTATTTCCTTTTTTGCTTCTTCATCGTACATTATTCACCCCGCCATACAGGCGATGACCACCGGTCTCCCTGTCAACCGTTCATGGGCATACAAGTTCTAACAGATGCCCAATACTGTATAATTATTCTGCGTGAAACATGAGGGAAGATGATGCCCATTTCTTCCTAAAATCTGGACTGTAGCCACTCCATGCAGCACAAATATTGACCCCTACAAAGGGTACCTTTCCACATTTTATGAAGTAAAATAACCGTATATTCTATAAGTGTACAATTTTAGCAATTATAGCCAATTTGGATCTGAAATGACAGCCATATGGCACGTTACTATGCAACAGGGAAGCACTGATTTGCCACAAGCATGATTACTTTTCCAGATTTCTCATGTCTCCATAAACCATGTAGGGCGTGTGAATCCCCCCATCCTCCTCTTCTTCCCTGATCTCTTTTCCTGCATTTGGTGCGCTATGTTGTAGTTCCAGCACAGCATCCAAGGTCATTTCTAAATACAGTGGGGGTTCTCATTTTTTTCCCCAATTAATTCTACTGTTTGACTATTTTCCTCTTTTTTCCATCTTATGGGTTCCTGCCTTTTCACATTTCTCTTGTGCCTACTGCTAGCAGGGCAGGCAAACCCACATAGGGCTGCTGTGTGGCCTCTCCTGTGCTAATTGGCCAGCCATCTCATTTCCTTTTGCAACAACATCATCCTTACTTGCAGTGCACTTTTTACCACCGCTAGCGGAGTGGGTAACTACAAAGCCTCCACCAGTTTATTTCCAATAAGTCCATGTGTACCACTGGGGAACTATCTGCCCGAATATATCCTCACCTAGCCCATCTATGGATCCCTGAATGCACAGTTGATAACACATAAGCGGAATCAGTGTATATGGTGACATCTTCTTTTCTGAACTCATGTGCGTGATCAATAATGCACTGAGTTCTGCTCCCTGCGCTGACTTGTGGTCTGACCGAGGACAGCACTGGTACACTTACAGTGACATTTTCTAGAGTGACAGCTACTGGTTTTAGTGAAGGGAACCTTTTGAGTTACACAAGTGGTGAGGAAGCACCTATTAGTGTCAGAGAGGCACTCGCTTCCGGGCAAGGGCGGGGAAGGGGTTGTTTGCTTTTAAGGAGAGGCATGGCAGTCTCACCGGGCACCCTCATCATGCAAATGTTTTCTCTTGGTGCTGGAACCTATTAAGTATCTGTTGTTTTCATGCATGCTCTGGTGTGCCGCAAAATCAAATTGTAACGTGCGCAAAATAAACATTTATGCAATTCAATTGGAGGACATGAGGGGCGGTAGGGATCACCTGCATTTTTCTTCTAACACTATGTTTAATCATTAAACAGTAAGTTCCTTATACGTGGGGCAAGATGGCCGCCGGGCTGGGTGGCTGAGGTGGACGCTCCTGCTGCACCACTGCCAAAAGGATTATTACACCTTCCTTTAAGCCTACAATTACTATGAAACCCTATTATAGGTTTATGTTCATCTAATCAATATGAACGATTAGGTTTAACGAAAGTTTTCTGGAAGAAATAACAAGTTGGAGGGACCTGACGGGGCCGGACTGGCTTTTACACTGCCGCGCCCTGGGAGGGCTACCTATGACGGCTATACTTACTAAGTCGCTGGTGAGCGGCAGCCATAGCCCAAATGGGCTGATATTTCGAAACTCAAACTGTGTTACCTTCTTCGTGTATGTGCTGCGCTCTCCCTGCATATCTCCGAGGAATATGCGCCCACGCCGGAAGATTGCCTCTCCTCAACATATGGGCAAAAAAACCCGATTGAAGGGTGGACCGCCTCCAGAGCCCAAAAAAAACCGGCGACTTCGAAAAGAAACGCAAATAGAGGATGGAGCCAACTTGTTGAAGGAAGCTACTCTAGGGCCAGCGCAGGACACTGATCAACCTACTGTGGATGATTTATCATCGGCATATTTGGAGGGCGAACAATTAGCCCCTAGTGAACGCATAGACATTCCTTACCAGGAATCCTGGCGTGCACCGGCACCGGCTGGAGCAGCTGAATCTCTGCTAGGTCTGGCACATACCCTTTCCGAGCCGGGCGCTTTGGGAAGGACTCGCCGAGGAGAGCGGAGAGCCTCACGGCTCTCGGACATTTGGCCCCCTAGGGCCTCTGCTATTAAAACAGCCCGCTCATCCCCCGGCAGATCTTATCTGGTTGGGCGCTATAGGAAAATACCGGATTCAGACTATCCTCTCCAACCACAAAGTTTATCACTTCTTTCACCTCGAGAAGCGTGCCAGCGCCTCTTCGCCGGCACTACAGGATTGGCAGCAGCGGCTGCGGATGAACCGAAGTCGAAGGAATTAGTGCCGGATTCTGTTCCAGGCTCTCCCCTGCCGCCCGGCGGGTCAGCTGCTCCTTTCCCTCTTGACTTGCAGCTGCTGAACTGTCAAACAGCCAGCTGTCCACCGCTTGGCGTTCTGACGCCGGATCTGCTATTGTCTTCCCGACGCGAGGGGGCGGAGTTACTGACTCTCAGCTGGGACCTAGCCCCTCATCTAATTCCTGCTCAGCACTCCTCCCGCCCTCCGCGTCAAGCAATTCGACCTAACGTGCCATGTAATATCCCAACACTAACTGTATTAGCAAATATGGCAGTGTGTGGGATGACTGGAGAATCAGCCGAGATGGAAAGTAGTATGATGGAAGCGAGAGATTCCCTATCTGGGAGGTCTATAGACTCGGGGCGTGCTCTAGTATCCCCAAACGGTAGTACTTACCGACCAGAACAGAGCGACGACACATCCAGTACACCCCAAGATCTAATCGGGCTAGAGAAGCCAACTGCTCTGAAACCGGACAATAATAAATTGGACTTGGCAAGTTCTTCACCCCCCAGCCTGCAAGGGGGCTTTGAATCCTCTAAATCAATTGACTTTTCCCCTATGTTTTCTGCAATCTCAGATATGCAGGATCGCCTCCTTACCAGGATGGACCAGCAACATCAGGAGGTTGCCTCCAACCTTCAGGTTCTACAACAAACAGTGGTTAACTTTGAGGCAAAAATTGGCTTGTTAGATACAAAGCTTGAAAAGGTACAAACTAAGGTGGGAGAACACATTGGGCAACTGGCACAGCAAATACAGAAGACCGAGCAGCTATTTACTGGCTTGGACAGCTCTAATGCACGCATTCAGAAACTTGAACTTGATCTCGAGGCTATGGAGACCCATTCACGGCGCAATAACCTCAGACTGATGGGTGTTCCTGAGGGTGCCGAAAACCAGCAAACGGGGGACCTACGCTCGTATGTAATTACACTACTAGAGAAATATTTATTCCCAAATGTTACGGATGTAGGCTTCTTGTCAGATATTCAGATTACCCATCGGAACCCTGGTTTTGCTGACCCTAAGCGCACTAGCCCTAGACCTATACTCATTAATTTTGCCACTTATTCAGTCAGAGAGAGGGTACTTAAGGCAGCCCAGGCCGCTGTTAACGTCAAGGCGCCTGAATTTTCTTTTTATCTGTTAACTCATGAAAGCCCCAGGGCATCTAAGAGGCGATGGCAACTAAAAGAATTCATACCCCGATTTAAGCAGGCAGGCGCTGAGGTTTGGCTACAGAAATCTATTAGACTTAAGGTGAAATGGCGACTGGGTACGCACACTGTTCTAACTTCTCAAGAAGCTCAATTGTTATTGGACAGGATAGAGGGGAAGGGTAGTGGGGAGAAGGACAGTCAGGTCCCAGGGGTTGACCAAAGCGACCTTGCTACTCCTTCAACCAGTACTTAGCTCTAAATATGAAACCTGGGTATTGATTAGGATGAACTTGGTATGTTAAACTGTGATTTGGCCAGTGGTGGACAATATTCAGTTTATTATAGATGTTAATATAATTGTTTTTCTGCTCACCACTGGTTGCACCACTAGGGAAGGTATTTGAAATGGTTAATCATCTTTTGGCAAGCGGATACAGCAGGGGATGTACCCCCTCACTTGCCCTTAACCTTGCCCTTTTGGCAGGGTGTTATGGGGGCTGGTACCAAGGCCCGGGGGGCCTGGTCTAGGTTGGGGGGTGTTAAGGGGTTGCACGGGGAAAAATGGTTGGAAGATTGGATTATTAGCTATGTATGTGAAATATATTCTAAGTTAAATATGAGAGGACCCCTTTTTTTTCTTTTTTTGTATGTCATAAAATGTAAGATTTTAGATGATGATAAGGGCTGATGAATGTATTAAAATTATAAGCTGGAATGTTAATGGGCTAAACTCTCCTACCAAGAGATGGGAGATTAAAACTTATCTAGCTAAATATAAATTAGATTTAATATTACTGCAAGAGACACATCTGGGCAAATCTGAAGCCACCAAAATATTCAAATCTATGGGCTATCCGAGGGTAGCACATAGCTCGCTTCAGACCACAACCAGAGGCACGGCAGTCATAATTGTTAACCCTCAAATCAGCTTGACCTTGGTAGATAGGGATGAAACAGGTCGCTGGACAAGAGCTATCCTGGAATGGAAAGGACATGCGTTTCAAGTAATCTCATACTATGGCCCTAATGGGGACGATCCTAAACCCCTAGCACAGATTGCCGCCTGTCTTGCTACTGGTCCCCGAGTCATTGTAGTTGTGGGCGACTTTAACTATTCTCCAGATCCCTACCTGGATAGAACGTCAGGTAGACGTAATAATCCTAAACCCAGGGTTGGTGGTATGTTTAGGCAGATGCAGGAATCATTTGATCTCGTTGATCAATGGCGCTTTTTAAATCCTGAAGGCAGAGAGTATACTTTCTACTCAAATAGGCACTCCCAATATTCCCGGATCGACCTAGCCCTGATTAGCAGAACCAGAGCAATATATGGGAAATTTACTCACATGGGTATATTAATGACAGACCATTCTCCACTATTGATTGAACTCACTTTCCCTAACCTGTCTAGCAAACCAATACAGCGATGGACATTTAACAGGGCCCTTTTATCGGATATCGAGTTTAAACAGGTCATGAACACATATATTCAAAATTTCCTTTTAGATAATGTGGGCTCCACTGCTATGTCCATCGTATGGGATGCACTTAAAGCTGGCATCAGGGGGTTTGTCACCTCATATGGTATCACACAAGAGCGAATAAAAAGGGAACAATGTAACAGAGAGAGTGCCAGACTGAGGGAGTGTGAGGCTAAACATGCTTCCCAGATTTTAAGGGGGCTGGACCCCACAGAAGCACAGACTTCTCTCAATAGTGCCAAATTGGCGATTTCGGCAGGGATAAAGGCTGAAGCACGCCTGAAGCTGCAAGCGTATCAGGCTGCACGACTCGAGCAGGGAGAGGCAATTGGCCGGATGCTGGCCTTTCTGGGCAGGGAAAAAAACGAAATACAGAAAATCCCCGAAATCATCACACCTGAGGGTGCGCGCCTAACTCAGGATCAAGATATTGCCAATGCTTTTACTTTATTTTATCAAGAGTTATACACCAATGAGGTCCAGGTCAATGTGCAGGCTCAGATGCAATATCTGGAGCATACCGGTCTTCCTCGGCTCCCATTGGACGCCGCTCGCACTCTTACTGCACCCTTAACGGATTCTGAGCTGCATTCTGCAATTAAAGGTCTCCCTAAGGGCAAGGCAGCTGGAGAAGATGGGTTACCTACAGAATTTTGGCAGGTGTTTTACCCACGGGTCGCTCCCTTCTTAATGCAAATGTTTCAGTTTATTATGTCACAACACGACCCGCCCAAATCATGGGACTATTCCCGTATAGTTGTATTCCTGAAAAAAAAGAAAGACCCGACTAAGTGCGGGTCTTATAGACCAATCTCGCTGCTTAATGCAGATTATAAAATATTTGCCAAAATTTTGGTTAATCGCTTGAACCCACTGCTGTTCCATCTCATCCCGGAAGACCAGCATGGTTTCGTGCCCGGTAAATCTACTACAGCACACACCAACTTGCTCGCCACCCTAATAGATTATTCATCCACCAATAAACTCCCATTATCACTTATTTTCTTAGACGCCCAAAAAGCGTTCGACCGGGTGGACTGGCAATTTTTATGGCTTACTCTTCAGATGATGGGTATCCCTATGGCCTATATTTTAGCATTACAATGTCTGTATAGGAACCCCGCTGCGACTATTGCTGTTAACAACTGTTTATCCGCACCCGTTAAAATTAAGCGAGGGACGCGCCAGGGGTGTCCCCTCTCTCCGTCTCTCTATGCTCTTTACATTGAGCCCTTGGCTATACGCTATCGTACGACACCATTAATTAAGCCATATAACTTTTTAGGGCAGGTTCTGTCCCCAATCGCCATGTATGCAGATGATGTTGTAGTGATTACAACAGATCTAGTTAACTCCCAGGCAGTCATCTTTGAACTGGCAGCGGAGTTCGGGACATTCTCAGGGTATCTCTTAAATCAAGATAAAACTGAGATTATGTCATGGAACGAACCATACTCGGGTGCTCCAATCCCCGTCGACCAAGTTACATACCTAGGGGTTCAATATTCATATACTTTAATAGCTACAATCGGGGCTAATTTATCACGGTTGATGATAGAAACAACCCAGCTATTCACTAGATGGAATAGTATTCCCCTCTCTATTCAGGGCCGCTCCAACCTTGTCAAAATGACAATACTGCCAAAATTTTTATACCTCTTCCGGGCACTCCCTATGGTCTTGTCTAAAAAATATCTGACCAAACTTATATCTGTGGTTAATAGGTTCATTTGGAACTCTAAAGCAGTTCGTAGGTCATACGTTAAAATGACCAAATCATGGATAGAAGGAGGCCTGGCGCTTCCACATTTTGAGCTATATAACTATGCTACTCAGTTGAACTGTATAATATTGCTGCAGGATTATACCAAGCCCGCTCCATTATATGTTCAATTATTGAGAAGACTTAAGCCATCTAAATTCGCCGATCCCAAATTTTTCAAAAAAATTAAACTTAAGATATTGGCTAATATTGCAGAAAATTGGGCTAGAGTTGCGAGACTGATAGAACTTCCATACCCACATATATATCTATCCCTGCTATATTCAGATCTCCTGCCTTATGCAATTAGGGATTCATTTCTTAAAGAATGGAGCGAGCTTGGTATTTCTACCCCGCGGGACATGCGAGCGGGGGATAGGTGGAAAACATTTTTCGAACTTGCCAATGTATCTACCTTGCCCCTATCCCGATTTAGATTCTTCCAAGTGCATAGTGCATTGTTAGCACTTCCGATTGAATGTTGGCATACAACAGACGTAATTGATGATTTGTTTAAGTACCGCACAGGGAAGGGTATGATTGCAAGATATTATACGATATTACAGTCTTGCGTTACTACGGATTACGAACATTTAAGCGAACGCTGGACAGCAACACTCGGTGAAGTGATTACAGGACAAGTCATTAGTAATACCCTGCGATCTGCTAAGTCAACATTACTCTTCAACAACCAACGACTACACCACCATAAAACTCTTATGCGTTTGTACTACACCCCTCACCGTCTTAATTTAATGTATGCAAATAACAGTGGGTGTCCTAGATGTGCCGTTCCAGGTGCGGATCTTGTGCATATGTTTTTTGAGTGTCCCCATTTGTGTCAATTCTGGAGCGGTGTATGTGCACATCTGTCTCGGATCTGTCAGTTTGATGTACAGCTGTCAACTCATAACTTATTGTTCTGTGCATTTGTAGATGACCAATATAATGGGGTCAGCCCCTTTCTCCTAAAAGCTATCACAATAGCCAGGATAGAGATAGCTAAGAAATGGAAAGATTCTACTTTTCCAGATCTCTCTGTGTGGATGTATAAACTTGTTGAAAATTTTATGTGCGAACGTATCGTTCTAGAGAAAAAGGGAGCCTATGATAAGCTCAATCAACTATGGGGTCCCATGATTGTATATACAATGGATCTGTAATACCTGTATTAACAGTTATGTATTCTGTATTCTTGAATTTTGTTTTTGGATATATGGTTTTGTTAATTCTCTATCTTCCAACCAAAAATAAATTTAAAAAAAAAAAAAAAAAAATTGGTAAGCGGTGGTCTTTCATTGCACACACTGTCTAGAATGCATTAGGTTTAAGGGTAATGAGCAACTTGCCCTTCACCAATTTCATC
>JAUEJG010642523.1:0-12192 GCA_032274985.1 Desmognathus aureatus | reverse complement strand
GGATCATGTTGCTCGGCACCCAGGCCTTGAAAAGTCCATAAGCACATATAAACCCAGATGCTGGGAAAAGGGGGTGATGTCTCGCGAAAATCGGACTGAGGTAGACCCCACCTCAGTTCGTAGCGCAACGATACTGCAAACATGGTTTAGAACGCGCTATACAAGAACCCAGCTAACATAACATAACATAACATAAGGACACGTTTAGCCCTTAGTAAGGAGTTCGCTATACACTCTTTAGTAACTACCCTCTGCAGTACGTTAGCCCATTTTTCTGCAACATGTTCCAGATCATCTCTTATATAATCCCCGAGTATATTATAATGACTACTAATGCAGCCAGACCTAGTTCGCTTATGACTGAAAACGTGTAGGATGAACTCGCTATTATCGAGATTCAGTAGATTGTGTGAACATACCAAGTCGCGGACCTGAAGATATTTAAAGAAAGTGTGGTTAGGCACATTATATTTCTGTTTGATTTCATCGAATGCCATAAAGCTGCCATTCTGGTATAAATCTCCAAGTGACAATGTATTGGCATACTCCCATACAGCGGCAGCCCCATCATACATAGCAATATCAAAAATTGAAGCGTCTCATAAACGTGAGGCCATGTGATACATGGGAACACCACACCATTTAGCTATCTGAGACCAATTTTCCAGGTAGACCCTTAACACTTTCAGCCGCACCTTCTTGAAATAGCGGCGGTCCGCGAACTTGCGCCTATGCATGCCAAATAATGGTAACAATAACTCTGGAGCAGATTGATCTTGATTGAACACCATTTTCAAGCATTCCATCTGTGCAGCCCAATTTTATATCTTAATATCCGGCAGAGATAGACCCCCCTCTCTCCCAGTTGATAGTAAGTTTCAAATAGGAGCGTCTGGCTATCTGACCTTTCCAGATAAAATTGGATATTAAAGAAGAAATTCGCTTATATTCTTCTTGCAGCAAACAAATGGGGAGGACACGGAAAATGTACACAAATTTTGGCAAAATTGACATTTTCACAATGTTAACTCGACCAATTATACCAATTGGCAGATGCTGCCAAGATTTAAAGAGACTCTCCACTTGGTGCATAATGTCAAGAACATTCTGACGTAACATATAATCCAAATCAGTTAATATCTTGATCCCTAGGTAGATAGTGGAGTTTACGGGCACTATAGGTAGATTATTAGCCGGACTATGCCACACCATCACCACGGTCTTCTCAGTATTAAGTTGATACCCAGAAAAACAGCCAAAACTTTTGGCAAAGTCCCACGCAGCCTCCAATGCAGTTAGTGGTTCGCGAGAGACAAAACATCATCGGCATACATGCATAATTTCACAGGTAATAAAGGAGGTGCTGAAAAAGGCTGTATTTGTGGGGTTGTTCTCATCAATTGGGCAAATGGCTCGATATAAAGAGCATATAAAAGAGGCGAGAGCGGGCAGCCCTGTCTAGTACCACGAGTTATGTCAAAAAAATCTGAATCATTACCATTCACCAAGACACGGGCCACTGGGTTCAGATATAAAGCCTGAATACCCTGTACAAATGAGGGTGGGAAGGTCCTATCCGCTAACAAAGCCCACAGATACTTCCAATTAACCTGGTCAAATGCCTTTTTAGTGTCAAGAAAGATCATGGCTAAGGGTGGCTGATAAAATGTGGCTAAATCGATCAGTGTGGCTGTTAGGTTGGTATGGTGAGTGGTGTCTTGACCAGGTATGAAACCATGTGGATCGCTAGGGATTATCTGAGAGATAATCCCAGCTAACCTGCAGGCCAAAATTTTTGCATAAATTTTCGAGTCCCCGTTAATCAATGAGATGGGTCTAAATGATGAGCATTGAGATGGATCTTTTCCCTTCTTGGGAAACACAATGATACGTGTCCTACGCCATGATTCAGGAATAGTTCCAGAGTTCCATATTGTCTGAAACAATTCCAACATCACAGGCAGGATTTCTTCACTGATAGCATTGTAAAATTCTGGGGAAATCCTGTCTAAGCCAGCTGCTTTACCTGATGGTAATAGTTTCAAAGCAGCTTGTATTTCGTCCCTGGTTATAGGAGTTCCTAAGATAGTCTTACACTGTTCAGATAAATTGCCTGCCCAATGATTTTGTGTCATGTAATCATCCAGCTGTTGTGTAGTATAGCTAGTCTTATCTTGATATAAGTCCTGGTAAAACTCCCGAAATACCCTAAGAATATCGTGATCTTGTGTATACAAGGTATCATTATGATCCTTAATGTTAGAAACTGGGGCAAACCCCTTAGAATCCTGAATGACTAATGCCAATGCTTTCCCAATATGCTCCACTTGTTCATGCATATTCGTTCTAAAGGATTCTGCTCGAGCCTTATTAAGAGCCCAGACAGTATCTTTGATTTCAGCACGGGTTTGAATTAGCTCCTCACTAGTCTTATTGATTAAATCCTGAGGGGCTTTTGTCCTAATTAATTCAGCATGTTGTTGTTCTAACACAAACAAACGATCCCTGATTAGTTTGTCTCGCTGTTACAGGCCATGTGTTCTTGGATAGAGTATGAGGTAACAAATCCTCTGATAGAGCCTTTAATGCATCCCATATCCAGAAGACATGTGCAGAGCCCTGGTTGATAGCAATAAATTCTCTAACTGCTTGCTTAATTTGTAGTAGAAAAATTTGAACCTGCAATAGTCTTTTAGCTAGAGTCCATCTTCTACTCGTATTCAATAAGGAACCACACTTTACAGATATTGAAACAGGAGAGTGATCTGTCATACATATCCCAAGATGCTTAACAGTGACATGAGGGGAAAGACAGCAGGATACGAGGATCAGATCAATCCGACTGTACTGCTTGTGTCAATCTGAATAAAACATGAATCCTGACACCTCGGGATGATTGTCTCTCCATGCATCAATCAAACGTAGTGTATCTAGCAATCTACAAAAAGCCTGGAGTGTACAGGGTTTCGAGTGTCTGGGACTACATGTGGTTCTATCCAGGACAGGATTGGGGGCAAAATTAAAGTCACCACCAATCAATATCGGCGTTTGCCAATTATTATACATAAGCCTAATACTATCAATGCATGAAGGATCATCTGTAGCAGGCAAGTAGATCGAGACAACCAGCAGTGATGTATCAAAATACTTGAGACTACATGAGATCCATCTACCCTCATTATCCTTGGCCGTATTCAAAATCTTAATCTGACGATTAAAAATGACAATAGCAACACCTTTAACTGAGGCATTATTTTTAGCTTGACTTGAGAAAGTGTGACAACCCTTAGCGTGAATCTACGGTCAGATGTGTTTCCTGGAGCAGAAGGACATCCGGGTGCAACGTTTCAAGAAAGATTGTCAGTTTCCTGACCTTCAATTTGTTGTTAAGTCATTAACATTCCAACTAAGAAATGTTAGCCCTCTCACATCAGAATTAGCCATTTCAACATCTGTGTATTGAAGCCAAATAAGATCAGTATAATAGACATTTCAATTACTCCAATCTGAATTTTTACTTGGTGACCAATTTTTTGTCCCGCTGGAGACCCACACACAGGACAGGGGTCCCCACCCCTTCCCTGCATTTTCCCCATAACCTCCCTTCTAGGGAAGGGAGTACAAAACAAGACCTCCACAGAGGCCCCTCCCAGACCGACCTTCATGGAAAACACATTAATTTACAATGCTAGTTCCCCATTACCCGCTCTCCTCCCTCACCTATCCAAATACATGGAAAGACAAAAAAAAACCTGAAACAGCACAGCACGGAGGGAGGAAAGGGAAAACTCATCCAACTCATTGTGCAACCTACTTCGCTGGCTAGACTAGTTAGCAATAAGTAACGCAAATATTGAACTGTACTTGATTTATCAGACGGAGCCCTTAATTTTCTCAAGAAGGGCTAGAGCCTCCTTAACTAATTGCACTGAAGCAGTGCCGCCAGACCACTTAATCTTGAGGTAAAGAGATTTCAAGAGCCAAGCTTCAGCCCCTGCAGATTTAAATTAAGGTATCAATTTTTTAAGCTCCCATCTCCGCTGAGCAGCCATCGGGCCCTCATGTGAAAGAATATAGTACTTGAAATTGGGAGTTTGGATGTTAACCCTTGATCTAGCAGAAGACAGAACTTTATCTTTGAGTGCAAATGTCCGAAAATTCACGATTATCGGACGTGGTGTTTTCCTCTTCGGATCCGGTTGTTGTGGAGATCGATGCACCCTCTGGATATCTGAAGATACTTCCAATGGGACTGCCTCGCCTAGCAGCGACTCCTTCAACAATTGATTAACATAGGACCGCAAATCTAAGGCACCACCTTCAGTTTGTTCGGGCACCCCTATCAATTTCAAGTAGTTGATCCTAGAGTGGGTCTCAAAGCGCTCCAATTGCAATTCGAATATTTACAGCTTTGTAGCACATTCCTGCTGTTGAATTTCCACCTTGGACAACTTCACCTCCTGTGACTGCACATTATATTGCAAAGAGTCAAGGGTGACTGATACCTGCTGCGAGAAGTTTTTAAACTCCAAGCTAAGCGGGGTATGTTGTTCCTCTAGCTTCCTCTCAAGTACTGCAACCAGATTACTCTGCATAGAAGCAATAGCTGCAAGGACTGAGTCTTGAAATTCAATGGCACTTTTATTTTCCATCCCAGTGACCACAACTGTATTCATTCTAGGTGAGTTGGCATTTGTTACATCCGCAGGTATAATTGCACTTGCTGTTTGTGTGGTAATCTCTGTACCACCAAGAGAGCACTTGTCCTGGGCGGACGCAAGAGAAGGTCGAGGCCGTCCCCCGTCCATCCCACCGAGCTGTGAATTGGTCACTGGTTGTGATTGCTGCGGCTGAAAAAGCGAGTCCTGCGGGAAAGCACCAAGCGCTGTCGCAATGGTGCCCCGACCCTGTACCGGACAACAAGCTGCAGTGGCGGGACCGGCTCGTCCGCCGGCCACAGAGGATAGAGAACGCCGGGCTCCAGCACCAGAGGCTATCGCTCCCCACCACTCCGGGAGACTACCTCTCCGCGCTTCAACAAGCGGAGTACGGGCAGACCCCCCGCCGCCGCGGGCTTCTAACACAGGTACAGGTGCCACTCCAGTTTGTATGGTCTTCCCCGCAGAATGGCAAGTTTCCACAGCAGGAGTTTTAAAAATCGACGACCAGGTACTCGCTGTTTTAATACTATCGCTGGGTGCTTCTTGAGAATTGCCTGCGTCGCTGTTCAAGGTTGCAGCACCCGTGCTCGCCGGCGACGAAGTGTCCACTACCTCTACATCAGTATTAGTCGCTTCTTGTGCGTCGGGGGTGATGGTAGAATGATTTGGAGCATCGGTTGCAGGCAAGGTGGGTCCCTCAGGTAGCGGTACAGAGTCCGAGATCCCCGTCCCCTGCTGGGCAGTACTTGCCTCTAGCGCCTCTTGTGCCTCATCCATACTGCCTCCAACAAGTTTGTCGAACGCTTTGGTAGAAGCAGATTTCTTCTGTCTGCCATACCAATTTTGCTAGAGTTCACGAGGCGCTGTATGCGGGCAGATGAGCGCACAGTTTGGCCCCTCCACATTCGGAATAACACCTGGCCAACCAGCAGACGATAGCCTTTCGACTCACCACCTCCTCAAAAGTAGTAGCCAGGTCATAGGTACACAGAGAATTAGCACTAGTTCATGCTTTCAGGCCGGTCGGAAGGAGCCTCCTAACCGCGCAGCTCACGCGGCGGCCATCTTGGCCCCAGATGGGATACTGTTATCTTGACTGCCCGCCTTATTTTGAGTCCCTTTATCCTCTCTGATGGCCACCGAGAGCACAAGTCTCTAAATTAGAGATTTCTTTTGTTTTTTGATGCAATTTGCGGTTCGCAAATCAAGGATTTTTATCAAGCAAAAACAAGACAAGATGGCGGCTTTTCTCGATTTGAGAAAGTAGGTCACATTGACCTGTACAGTTGGTTTAATCATTTAAAATTTATAGACCATTTCACTACATTTCGAAAAGGACTCCCTCTAGATGCGGCTGCCTCTTTTGAAACAGTAATGGGGCAACTCAGTACAGCGGTTCAGGCTGTAGCCTGTTCCAAAAATGGGGTATTTTCCTCTATGGGAAAATGAATGAGATTTCTCAAAATGACACCGTCACTTCCAAACCAAATATCTTGAAAACCACTTGATGCTATGCATGAAACTTGGCAAAACATTTCAGTCTGGGCCAACCACTTGGGGTGCCAAATTACATGCAAATCCGGCAAGCAGGTCAAAAGTTATAGGCATGCCAATTTTCAGGTTTCCAATGGAAAAAAGATCTTAACTCTCTGGTGACAACCATCAGCAGACAATATAAATTTATATTTTCCAAATAAAAAGCCTTCAGTTTAAAGGAAAATTTAAAGGAACAGTTCAGTCCATCAATTAAAATTTTTCTCTCAACTGTTCTTACTCACCTGAATTCAATTCCCTTTGTTTTTCGTTTTATAGCAGTTTAATAATACAGTTTTTCAGTGCTTGATTTTCTTCTCTGGCTGAATCCATTTTGTTGTGTGACTGATTGTTTACACAATCTATATGGTGGAAGCTACATTGTTAATCTTTTTTATGCTTGCATAGTGCAAAGGAAAAAAGATTAACAATGTATGATCTGCCATAGCAATTGTGTAAACAATCAGTCACAGCACAAAATGGATGCAGCCAGAGAAGAAAATCAAGCACTCAAAATCAGCAATATTAAGTAGATTTAAAACTAAAAAAGGGAAATTGCATTCAGGTGACTAAGAACACTTAAAAGAAAAAATAATTAGTATTGTATTGAACTGTCCCTTTAAGGTGAGGTTAGCATATCTTAACGCAGATAAACCATTGAAATTTCAATGTTATGGTGAGGTAGTATATTTATAATTATTATTATTAATTTAATAATATTCATCATACAATCTTTAAATCTCACATGTGTGATTTAAGGATGGTATGATAATTAAAATCCATCGATATTAATAAAAATTAATTATAATTATCATACCATACTTAATTCACATACATACATTATTTTTATTTTTTTCTTACCTACCTTATATGGTATATGTGTGCAAGTTAATTATGAAATGATAATTATAAATACATCTTTAATTAATTTTAATAATCATAACATTCTTAAATCACACATGTGAAATTTAAAGATTGTATAATTATAATTATTTGTAATTAATTATTAATTAATGCATATATTAATTAATTTTAACTAAATATTACTAAATTAATAATAATAATTATAAGTATGCTACCTCACTTAACAGTGAAATGTCATTAGCTTAACTGTGTTAACATACGTTAACCTGACCTTAACTTCTCCTTTAAACCCAAGGATTTTTATTTGGAATTTCAAGGGTTTTGCTACTTCATATAAAAGGCTTTTCTGTGTTTAGGTGGTGAGCGGCACCTCATTCTTACATGTTGGTGACAGTTGTTCTGTTGGTGGGTGCTGGTTCGCAGCCCCTTCCCCCATGGGATGATGACAGGTGTTTGGCCGGTGAGGTGCTGCTTTGTGGCACTTCCCCAAAATGGGATGATGACAGATACTCAGGTGGTGAGGTACTGCATTGCAGGACCTCTTCCAAATGGATGGTGACAGGTACTCAGGTGGTGAGGTACTGCTTTGCAGAACTTCCTCTAAATGGATGGTGACAGGGGTATGGGCGATGAGTTGCCGCTTCATGACACTTCCCCACAATGAGATGGAGCGAGGTATTCAGGTGGTGAGGAGCAGTGATTATAAAGTGCCCTCCTGGTCCCATTGTAATCAGTGCTCCTGAGCATTTTTCGGACAAAGTAACCATTTGGTATAGACAATTGGCCAATTGGTTATTTTTACAAGAAAATGTCCAGGCCCACCAGGCCCACCTACAGCAAAGTGCCGCCCTGGTCCCATTATAAATCAATGGGGCACTTTGCTATAGATGACCTCTGGGTATTTTTTTGGTCAAAGTAACAAATTGACAGTGCTTCGGGGTAACCTTTTACCACTGTAAATTAGTTACTTTGGCACGAAAATGCCTAAAAAGTATCTCTTGCTAAGTTCCATCTCAGCCGCATAGGAAATAATGCGTCTTGGAGGGCGTTCTGCAATCGATCATTTCTGTGTATTGTTTTTGCCAAAGCAAGGCATTTACAGTGGTAAGGGTTAATCCCTTACCAATGTAAATGCCTTACATTGGCTAACAAATGCACAGAAGGCATCCATTGCAGAATGCCCTCTTAGTCACATTATCTCCTCTGCAGCTGAGAGGGCACTTAGCAATAGGTACTTCTGGGAATGTTCTTCTCAAAGTAACGATTGTACATTGTTAAGGGGGTAACACTTATCACTGTATATATTCATTCCTTTAACCCAAAAATACCTAGAAACTATCTTTTGCTATGTGCTCTCTCAGCCGCATAAGAAATAATGAGTCTGGGAGGGCACTTTGCAAAGGGTGGTGTCTGGGACTTTATTTGCCAAAATAACGAATATACATTGGTTTGGGGTACGATCATTACTTGGCCCAAAAGTACCTAAAAGCCACCAACTGCAAAGGGATGTCGCAGTCACATTGAAAAGTAATGCGGCTGAGAAAACACTTTACAAAAGGTAAGTTCTGGTCATTTTTTCTGCCAAATTAAACATTTGGCAATGGTAAAGGCTAACCCCTTATCATTGCCAAATGTTTGCTTTGGCCAAAAGTTTATTTTTTTAAATACAGATTGTATTTGCAATATGTACTTTAAAAAAATGTAAACAAAAACGTAGAAACTAGAAATGCCTGACCTTACCACGCTAAGGGCAGGCATTTCTCATTACTTTCATGGGCACCAATGCAATTAAAAAAAATGCAATTATTTGAGTACTTTTAACGCCAATAAAAGGCATGCAATTTAGCTCGCCATAAAGGCGACCTTTAACATGCATTTTGTTTGAGTAAAAACAACCCCAAATAGCCAATTTTTGCTTTTTATGCTTCTTTATTTGCATCCACAAACACAAATAATGAAAATGGAAAAAAAAGCTGAAATGATTTGGTGGGAATTGCGGGATACAGCTATAGCCCAGAAATTTTTTAGAAATTTTTAAATAGATGTACCTCCACAACCACTCCTCCCTAAAAAAAATTCTATGACCGAACAGCACATCCCTGATGATTAAAATCTTTAAGGAAAAAAAAGTAAGAAAAACCATCCAGTAGTTAAAGTGGTAGACATGAGCAAAAATTGGGGGGGTTTCCAATGGCGAAATCCCATTCAGCTTGTAAAAACATGACATTTATTTTATTTGCTATAAATTTTAAGATAGCAATGCTACAGGTCTGATATTTGGCAAAAGATCAGAGTTGGCCCACTAGTTTGTTTTGCCAAATTTCATCCAGATCCATAAAATGGTTCAAAAGTTATAGCAAATCCAAAAATGGGCTTTCCTATGGAGTAACTAACTCACCTTAACTATACAGTGGCAACTGCTGCTGTATAATATATAATATATTCCAAATAAAAAACCTTAGCCTCAAACGATACGTTAAGGTGATATTTACATATGTTAATCTAGTAAAACCAATAAAATAGCATTGTTAAGGTGAGGTATTATAATATAATTATTATTAATCAATTAATTATTTGTTAACATTATTTAATTTATGAATTGAGTAATAATTACAATTATAAATAATTATCATACCATCGTTAACTCTCACGTATGATTTAAGGATAGTATGATAATTAAAATGAATTAATACACATGAATTATAATTATCATACTATCCTTAACGCACACACATATTTCAAATGTATTCTTACTTTACCTACCTTATATAATATACATGTGTGCGTTAAGGATACTATGATAATTATAATGAATTTGTATTAATTCATTTGAAATATCAAACCATCCTTTATCACACATGTGAGAGTTAAAGATGGTATGATAATTATAAATAATTTACCAATGTAAATTTGTTACTTGAGCAAGCAAATGCCCACAAACCACCCATTGCAGAGTGCCATCTAATGCACTGTGAGGGCACTTAGCAATAGGTGGATTTCTGGGCGCTTTTTTGCTAAAGTAACAAATTTACAGTGCCAAGGAGAACACCCTTACCAATGTAAATTCATTATTTTGGCAGGAAAAATATCAGAACTCACCTATGCCTGCGCAGCCATATTAGTTTTCTATGCGGTGGCAATGTCAGTCTGCTGAAATATTTATTTATTTATTTATTTCAAAGTTTTTCTATAGCGATTGGGCCTGCTAGGCATTAAACCGCTGTGAGTTTAAAAAACGGCACATAGTTTGGTCATGAGCATTTTCTTACCAAAGTAATGTAATTACAGTGGCTAGAAGTACCCCTTTACCATTTTGCAAAAAACACCCGCAGAATTCACCCATTGCAAAATGGTGCTGCAGCCACATAGAAAACTAATGTGGCTGTGTAGCCCCTTACAGGGGCTAACCCCTACCACGGCCATGACTGAAATATTTCATCTAGGAAAGCACTTAGCAATGGTGCTTTATGTGTATTTTTCTGCCAAATTAAACATTGGGCAATGGTAAGGGAGAATCCCTTATCATTGCCAAATGTTTACTTTGACAGAAAAATATCTTTTTTTGTTTAAAATACATATTGAGTTCGCAAACACAATATGTAGTTTAAACATAAACATTAAAAGGAAGAAAAACCTAAAAACAAGAAATGCCTGACCTTACCAGGCTAAGGTCAGGCATTTCCAACTGCATTTGTGAATGCTAATGCAATTGAAAAAAACTATTTGGGTGTCTTTTTAACCCAAACAAAAGGCATGTGTTCATGTTCACCATACAAGTTAACTCTACCATGCCTTTTATTTGACTTGACACAACCCCAAATTGCCAATTTTGCCATTTCTATTTAAGCTCAAATTTAAAATAAATGGAAATGGTTTGATGGAAATTGTTGGATGCATTTATAGCTCAAATTCTTTTTTTTTTAAACAAATTTGAACCTAAGCCAGCTGTGTCATACAATCTGTTGCTTATTCCATATTTAACAGCTCTATTAGAATCAGAAAAATATACATACATTCATGCAACAATTTTTATGTTGCTTTTCATTTTTTTTTTTGCTGCTGCTCTGGGTTTTGAATATGGATTAGCTGTACAAAATATTTAGACAATATCCCAGGCTCTGATACCTCTGTTATCACTGCCACTTTCACAAGCTGTAGTACAGTGGCATTGTGCATTGCTACATAGTGTCCAGTATACATTGCTAGCTATCCTGTATGGTATACAGTTGTGTGGTATACAGTTCTATATAGTATGGAGTACGTTGCTACCAGATCCACATTGTGCATGGCTATATAGTGTCCAGTACACATTGCTATCTATCCTGTACCTTAGGCCAGGAATGGGGTGGCTCACACTAGGGGCGTGTGGCACTGAAAACCAACAGATAATAATAATAATAATAATAATAATAATAATAATAATAATAATAACTACTATCTGGCAGCCCTACTCAATTGGAAAAAATGCAGACTTTAGTGTTTTTGTGCTGCTGGCTCTGGGATTTGAATCTGGGTCACTATTATTCATACAAAAGCAGTTTTACCCCCTGAGTTATTCCTAGTTGTTATGAGAGAAGCTGCCTTTTTTGTCACTGGCCAATGCGAGAAAACAGGAAGTGGTTTGGTGGGAATTGTTGGATACATCTATATCTCAAAAAATATTCTGAAATATTTGCACAAACAAAATTCTATGACCCAACAGTGCATGCATGACAAGTAAAATTTTTATAAAAAAAAAAAAAACTAGTGAAATGCATCCAGCAGTTAAAGCTGTAGATATGAACAAAAATTGGCATTTTTCCTTATGGGATTTCCAATTCATTTGTCAAAAATATGGCTTTTTTTGCAATAACTTTTAAAATATTTATGATACAGATCTGAAATTTGGCAAATAAATTCAGATATGCCTACCAGTTTTTTTGCACATTTCATGCAGCAACTTAACATGGTTCAAAAGGTATGGTGAATCCAATTTTCAGATTTCCTATGGCTGACTCATCTTAAGTATACAGTGGCGACCACTGCTATATAAAAATATATTTATATTTATGAAACCCCTTGGATTTTTTAACATTGCACTGCGGAGTCAGTAATTTCCGATATAGCCAGGGCAATATCGTGTTTGACATCTCTC
>JAUEJG010631438.1:0-12198 GCA_032274985.1 Desmognathus aureatus | reverse complement strand
CACTTTCAAACAGCTCAAGGTACTCACGCAGGTCTTCACCCTCCGTCCATGGCTGAATCAAGTGTCCCTTGGTCTTGGGCAAGATGGCCGCTGCCTGATGCAGAGGTCTCAGCACAGCTCTGCTCTCTGGGAGGCACGGTGAATGGAGGAGAACTAAAACCAGTATGAATATCTACTAAATCAGCATTGGCCACCACAAAGCGACTTTGTAACCCCACACCGACCAACTTCTATATTCCTTATGCTGCACCTGTACTGTGCTTTGCCTCTCTGTGGGGCGTACCGTCACTGGCGAACCTATATTACTCTTAGGGGAAGGATACCCTTACCTGTGGGCGGCTGTAGATTCTTGCGGACCTCGGCTATGAAGAGGGGATCCTCAGCTGCTAGGACGAAGTCGGTCGCAAAGAACTCGGAGAACACTCGCAAGGCGAGGGACCGTGCCAGCACCTTGGAGGGTCATCGTACGGGGAGGCCGCGGACTCAGTCTCCTGCTGCAACTGCTTCAGCCGCTGCCGGGTCGTCTGCTCGGACCTCGGGCCGCGGCTCTCGTGGGCTGGGCGACTTCTTTTCTCCACGGGCGGCGAAGGTGTCGGTCTCCGCTCCGGATCATCTCGCGCCTATTGGCTTTCGGACAGACGTGAGCTCCTCTAGCCTGTCCTCTGATCTGCTGCTGCTTTCTTTGGATCCAGCTTCTGGTGCCGGCGCATGCGCATTTTCCGACCCGGAAACGCATCCGGCGGTCGGCTCTGCAGAGGACAGTGCGGATTCCGCGACTGCGGCTCCCGGCTTTCCTCTCTCCCCCTGCTCCTTGGGATCTGGGGATCGATTTCTTCCAGTCAGCTGTTCCCCCGCGAATGGAGAGAGGGGGCACATGATAGCAGCTGCGGATTCCGGTAAGCAGAACCACTTTGATAAATCAACGAACTCTCTTTCTTTTGGGGAGGGGGGGCAGGGGCCCGATGTACTGCCCAGTGACTGTCCAACACTTTTTGGAACGGATCCCTGTCAACCTTTGGTTTCTGCCGTTGTTACTACTCTCCTCCACTTGTCAGAGATCCCCTCTCCTCCCTACTTTGATGCCTCCAGCTCTGCATATCATACTCCTCGCCGGAGTTCATGTTTAGTGGGAGCCGCCCAGACTACAGCCGGACAGCTGCTCGGTGAAGCAGATAAGTTGATGCTGTCATTGAACCTTCCACAGGCTTCGCCGAGTTTTTTTCTTTCTGGCTCTTCTCCAGACCTATGCAAAACGTCTGCCGCAGCTGCTGACTCTGACGGTGGAGCCCAGTTTAAAAGAGCACGCAGTTATAGTGAAGGTAGTCCAGTAGTTGAGACTGATATCCTTGATACTTCTACTATCCGTTCTCCCTCAGCGAAGAAAGGCACCCTCGACCTAGCCAATCCTAAACTCCCTTCGGACATGGCTTCTAATATGGAAATATCTCCCAGCGCCCCACTTTTGGAGCAAGGTGATAAAGGTGAACTCTTCTCAATAAATCCAAAGGGAGCTGCCCGTCAGAATCTGGAAGTTGGATTGGATGAGGGATCCCTACACTCTGACAATTCTGAGCAGCTGAAATCAGTTATGCAAGCTCTGGCCTCTTTATCTAATCAGATCACCTCTAGCCAAAATCTAATACGACACGACATGAGCCAATCCTTTGAAAAGATCGAAGCCGGCCTATCTATGTTCCAAAAAGCAATTGACAAACTATCGGCGGAGGCTGCCCGTACTAACACTAGGCTAACTGAGGTGGAAGATCGGACAAGCATTCTAGAGGATCAGGTGGTAGATATGGGGAAAAATCATCCCAAAATGACTGCTGAGGTTTCCTCCCTCCGTAAAAAGGTGCAAGACTTGGAAGACCGAAACCGTCGAGTCAACCTAAAATGGTTCGGCATTCCTGAAGGCAGCGAGGGCTCGGACCCTGCTAAAACTCGGGAATATATGGTGAACTTATTCCAGGAAGCCTTCCCAGAATTCGAGTCTTGGGACCTCACAAAAGAATTTCAGGTCGCTCATCGTCTCCCTTCTAGATCTCCGTCCCATCGACAACCCGGCCATCCCCGCCCTATAATCATCCGTTATGGGAACCTTCTTCTGCGGGACTTAATGCTTAAGGCAGCTCATCCTAAGGCTCCCAAGACGGTTCGAGGCTTTAAGATCTTTGCCCGATCTGATATTTCAGCTGCTTCGGCTACTCTTCGTTGGGAACTGCGTCCGTTCATAGATAAATTTAAGAAACTGGGAATTTCTGCTTTTCTGCAAGATCCTGCCAAGCTCAAAGTTGTCTTCCAGGACAAAACATCCTTTTGCTTTTCACTCGAGGAGGCAGATGCCCTGCTTCTTCAGTCTCAAAGACCTTCTGATCCTATGGCGTCCACCTCTGAACCCTAAGAGCTGGCCTTGCTTCTCCTTTTTTCTTTCTTCTCCTCTTTTTATTCTTCTCCTCTTCTCCTTCCCCTGCTCTCTGTGAGGGTGGAGCTGTGCTGCTCCTGCCATATTCCCCATGACTAGCATGGTGGGATTTTTGGGGGTTGGCACCCTAAGGGATGGGGTGCCCTTGGTGGGTGGGGGGGTTGCTGGGAGCAATCCCTGTAAAATTAACACAGGATACACTTTGAGCACTGTTTACAGCACTGTTTGTCATGTTTGCAAAATAAACTGTTTCTTAAATGGCACTGCTTAATCTCACTACATGGAATGTGAATGGCCTGAATAGCTCCCAGAAACTTAAAAATGTTGCTAGCTTTTTTCGCCATAACCCCAGTGATATTTGGTGTCTGCAGGAAACGCACATAACGGCATCAGATAGTAATATGGTCCGGAAGCTCGGGAGAAGTGCTGTTCTATCTAGTAGCCCATCTGGCCTATCAGCAGGCGTTGCAATTCTCAGCTCTAAGGCTACTCTTTCCATTCTGCAGCGCTCTTCGGATCCATCTGGCCGATGGGCTACTGCTGTATTTCCTTATGGTGGAGTAGAAGTGCTAGTGGCTTCCATTTACGGCCCTTTGTCAGATTCTAGAGCTTTTTGGACTGGGCTGGAGCTGGAGCTGGCTCCTTGGAGAGGCCCTATCGCCCTGCTGGGCGACTTTAATATTGCATTAAACCCAGCACTGGACCGCTCTACCTCTTCTATTCTCCAGCGAAAGCCCCATACCTTCGCTGCAATATCGCAGCTGATGAAAACTCTTGATCTGGTGGATGTCTGGCGGGAGAAACACGGGCAGGCACGAGCATACTCTTTTTTTTCCGCTGCCCATTCACATTATGCACGCATTGACTTGGCGCTGATATCCAGATCGCTACTTCCGGATGCAAGCGCTGAATATTCTGGTATCTCTGTTTCAGATCACTCCCCTTTAGCTCTTCAAATATCAGTTGGTAGCAGGCCCGCCCCCCAAACTAGACGCTGGCACTTTGACTGCTCTCTATTGTCTGATCCTGGATTCTGTGAACAGATTCGACAATTGATTATAGAATTCATCAACTTTAACGTAGGGTCTGCAGCTACAAATGTAGTATGGGATACTATGAAAGCTGCAATCCGGGGCTGGATTATCTCATATGTTTCAAAGTCCTTTCGCCTACGCAGGCAAGAATATGTCTCCCTACTTGCTGCCTTAGCTTTGGCAGAGAGATCCCATGCTTATAACCATCTTGCTACATCTGAGGTCTTGAAGGCTCGGTCAGATATCCGTGCTTTCCATGCCCACGACTCTGCACGTTTTGCCCAGAACGCTAGACTCACTATGTTATCGCAGGGAGACTCTACAGGAAAGACGCTAGCATGGCAGCTTCGGGATAGGAAGGCATCCAATCAGATTAGGACAGTTTTGGATTCCCAGGGTACGCTTCTCCGGGAAGACCCTGCCATCAAAGCAAGATTCCTGGATTTCTATCAGACTCTATATAGGGAGGAGATAGGGACTCCGGAGGATGATGTTATCTTTAATTATATTCAAGACTATCCTCTTCCCCAATTATCAAATGCTACGGTCACTGAACTCTCAAGGGAACCCTCTATGGATGAAATTAAAACTGCTTTGAAATCTCTACCCAGGGGTAAAGCCTGCGGCCCCGACGGTATTCCTATCGAGTTTTATCTCGACTTCTGGGATGCTATCTCGCCTTTACTCTTTCTGCTGGTCCAACAGGTCTTCTCGTGTGAGGTTTCATCCCCTGAATCCTGGAATGATTCCTATATTACCATTTTTCTCAAGCCTGGCAAGGACCCTCAACAGTGCGGTTCATACCGTCCAATATCTTTAATCAATGCAGATGCGAAGCTATATGCTAAACTTTTGGCTTCCCGTATCTCTCCTTATTTATATGAGATCATTCCTTCGGACCAGCACGGCTTCATGCCCGGAAGGGACTGCACCGCACATACTAATATGCTAGCTACTCTCATCGACTGGGCTTCTGTCTCACAATCTACTCTAGGGTTTGTCTTCATCGACGCAGAAAAAGCTTTCGATAGAGTTCGCTGGAAATTTTTGAAGCAGGTCTTAATTGCTTTTAAATTTCCAGACATTATAGTCCAGGCAGTATTTCAGCTCTATCGACGGCTATCTGCCAGACTTGTTATCAATGGTGAGACAACTAATTTTTTTAACATCGAACGGGGTACCAGACAGGGTTGCCCTCTTTCGCCTCTACTATACGCTCTTTACGCTGAACCATTTGCCACCCGTCTTCGCTCATCCAGGATCATTAAACCAGTGGCACCCACGTCTGACGTTTGTACGAACCTGGCACTATATGCCGATGATATTGTGATTATCACTAGCACCCCTTTAGAATCCTATCAGGAGACCCAGAGGCTGGCCGATGAATTTGGAGGGCACTCCGGATATCTCATTAACTTAGCCAAAACTCAGGTCATGACCTGGAACGACCCCCATTCCACTCTTCCAACTGTAGAAACTGTAAGATATCTGGGGATCGACCTGTATCCTGAATTCCAATTAATTAGCAAAAAGAATTTTCAAAGGGTTCTCTTAGAGACTATTGGCATTTTGAATAAATGGGTACATATCCCTCTGTCACTCATTGCAAGGGTCAATTGTATAAAGACTATGATCTTGCCTAAATTTTTATACCTTGCTCGCGCTCTACCTTTCTTTGTCTCTAAGACTGACTGGAATCGGTTAGATCAGGTGGTCGGGACCTTTATTTGGGGGAAGAAGAGCTCTCGTAGGGCTCGTAAAAAATTGACCAAACTCTGGGAAGAAGGTGGGCTTGGTTTACCAGATTTTGAGAAGTACACATGGGCATCCCTTCTTAATAGAATTAAAGAACTTCTTGGTATTCGCCCTGTATCGTTACTGGCTACCTCCGTCATTCGATCTATGGGACATTTAAATGGTAGCTTCGGCTTTCATAACCCTCGTTTTTTTAAGAAGGTCCGATTGAAGAGCCTGAGGGGCTATGCGCGTACCTGGGACAACATGTGCCGGTTTTTGGGGATCCCAGTGGTACACCAATATTCTCTGCTGTGGAATAATTATGATCTTGGCATTATTCAGTCCGATATATACTCACAGCACTGGAGCGACTGTGGCATTACCTTGGTTAGCCAGCTTTTCGATGGATCTCAACTACTGCCTTTTGATATCCTTAAAGCCCGGCACAATCTGTCAAATGACTCTTTTTTTAAGTACCTCCAGGTTCGTGCTGCTTTCCAGAGTTCTCCCCACAAATTGAACTCTGATTCAGCGAATCTCTCGGCCATCTTTCAGCATCACTATTTTGGTGCCGGTTCTATCTCTTCACATTATCTGATCTTCCTAAAAGAGATTCCGGCCGATTATGAGGAGGTTGCGGCCAAATGGGCCGCTGTCCTTGGCGAATCTATTCAACCTGATGAAGTAACTGGGGCTTTAAGTAGGACTCGCTACTTCTCTTCTCACACAAAACACAGACTTCAAATTTACAAACTTCTCTTTCACATGTATTATACACCAGCCCGTATTAATAGATGGGCTGGCCATGCTGCGACTCACTGTCCGCGCTGCAGCGATCCCGATGCTGACTTAATGCATATGTTTTTCCGATGTCCTCATCTTCAGAGATTCTGGGACGGGGTTGTCGGCTGTCTCAACCGAATTATGGAAGTTGACAGAGAAGTCACGGAAAAAGAACTAATTCTTGGCATTAGTCAGGCCGGCCCTATTCATGGCATGGTCTTCAAAGCTTATGTAATTGCCAGGATTCTTATTGCTCGTGCGTGGAAGGAACCTAATCCCCCAGCTTTGCAGCACTGGCTATCTGAATTTCTCGACATATTCTCCATAGATAAGAAACTACTAGCAGATAACCCCAGGAAACTTGATCGCTGGTGGGGTCCTCTACTTGCAATTGATAATGATTTCAACTTCTTTTAAATATCAGACCTTTCTCATTCCTTTTTACCTCTTCTTTCTCCTTTTGCTATTTTCTTTCCGATCTTGGCAGTGTGCTGTTAACACTTGAATTTGGTTGTCTATTTGAGATATTCTTTAAATTTGTAATCTGAATCTTCTGTTCTCTCCTGTGTTGAATAAAAAAATAAAATAAAAAAAATAGGAATAAACTATCTGAATTCCTAAAACTGGCTGTCCTTCTCTCATATTCTTTTAGACAATTGACAATACATAATTTTGGATTATCCCTAAACTCTGGATACCAAATAGAATTGATGCCAGTTTTAGTTCTTTTTGAAACAAAAAATATTACACCATCCGGTGTGAATCTTTTTTGTGACAAATTCAAAGCGTTGATGTCCGACACCCTTTTACATGCTACCATACATAGAAGAAACGCTAACTTCGCTGATAATTCTTTCAAGGAAAGTCTATCATTTGCTTGCCATGAATCCATTAGTTGTAGAACCACATTAACATCCCAAAAGGACGTGTATTTAGGTTTTGGAGGTGTAGATAATCTTATACCTCTCATCAACCTACAAATCAAAGGATGTTCCCCCAACGGATGTCCCGCCACAAAGGCATGACCTGCTGAAATAGCCGATCTTGCTACATTGATTGTACGATAAGAAAGGCCCCTTGTCGCTTTGTGAGCTAAATAATTTACAACAATAGTTACATCCGAATGAAAGGGATCCATACGTCGTTCCAGACACCAGCCATGCCATGCATTCCAGGCTGCATTATAAACCCTCTTGGTGCTAGGGGCCCAAGAATTGTCGATGAATCTAATAGCCTCCTCTGAAATTCCGTGTTCTCTCCAAGAATTCCTGAAACCTTCCATACTATTAACTGGAGATTGTTCTCCAATATCATCTGATGAGGATTCTGAAATGGATCTAATAGAATTGTCGGATAAGATTGCAGAAGAATCGGAAAATCCGTAGAAAGTTCCAGAAGAGCTGGATACCACGGTTGACATTTCCAGAAAGGAGTGATCAATACCACTCGTGCCTGGTTGCGGCGAATGTAAGCCAACGTCCTCTGAATCATAATGAAGGGAGGAAACGCATATTGGAGCTTGTTCCCCCAATTCTGAAGAAATGCGTCTGTTGCCGCTGCTTCCGGGTCTGGGTGCCAACTGAAAAACCGGGGAATCTGCGTATTTAGTCTGGAGGCAAACAGGTCTGTCTCCATAGAACCCCATCTGTTCTGAATCGCTGAAAATACTTGAGGGTCCAGCTTCCAGTCGCTTGCATCTCTGTGGTAACGCGACCACCAATCTGCGGTCACATTCTGAATTCCCGGAAGAAATTGGGTCTTTATCGCAATCTGATGTTGCAGACAATACTCCCAGAAATCCTTGGCAAGATCCGCCAATAACCGAGATCTCGTGCCGCCCAGTCTCGCAATGTATCTGAGAGCTGATACGTTGTCCATCCTTAGAAGGATGCAACAGTTCACTTTGTCTTTCGACAATGCTTTGACTGCAAAAGACCCTGCCAAGAGCTCCAGACAGTTTATATGGAGGGAGGACTCCAACCTTGACCAAGAACCACCGGTGGAAACAGTTCCGCAACGAGCTCCCCAGCCTGACAGACTGGCATCTGATTCTATTATCAGGTCTGGAGTTGACCCGAAAATCGCTCTCCCGTTCCATGCTTTCACATGCTCTAACCACCAATTCAGTTCTACCACTGACTCTTGATCCAACTGAATTTGAGCATCGTAAGACAGACCTAGGTGAAGACATCTGGTTTTTAATCTTTGAAGGGCCCTGTAATGCAAAGGTCCTGGAAAAATCGCCTGAATTGATGATGACAACAGACCTATTATTCTCGCTAATTGACAAAGTGAAATTGACTGGATATTTATTGACCTCCGAATCTCCTTCTGAATCTTTGATAACTTTAACAGGGGTAATCTCAACATGGCTGCTTCCGCATCTTTCGTAAACCCTAGAAATTCTATTGTCTGAGTCGGAGTAGTCTGTGATTTGTTTACATTCACTAGGAAACCCAACCCCTGAAGGATCTGAATAGTCCAACTGACATGCTTTACTAACATTTCCTGGTTTTGAGACATTATCAAAATGTCGTCTATATAAATAATTAATCTCACTCCCCTTTCTCTTAAATGACCCACAATTGGTCTTAACAATTTTGTGAAAGTCCAGGGAGCTGACGATAGGCCGAACGGCATGCATGTGAATTGCCACAGTTCTTTGTCCCAAACAAACTGAAGATACCTTTGATGTTCCGTTGCTATTGGAACCATCAAATAAGCATCCTTGAGATCTAGCCTTGCCAACCAATCCCCTTTCTGTAGAATATCCTGAAGGAGATAAATCCCCTCCATCTTGAAGTGGCGATACACAATGTATGAATTGAGCTCCTTCAGATTTATTATCGGTCTCGTCTTCTGTTTGTTTTTTACAACAAATATATTGCTCACAAACCCCACGGTCTGGTCGGGCACTGGAACTATTGCCCCTTTCTCTTGAAGAACTGATAATTCTAACTGAACTATTTCTGCGTCTGACACAGAAAACTGAAGCGGTTTTGGAAGATGAACTTGGACCAACGGAACCTGAACAAATTCCAAAAGCATTCCTTTGCATGTTTGTAACACCCAAGGATCTTTTGTAATTCCAAACCAATGCTGACTGAAATTTTTCAATCTGCCTGCAATAGGATTTTGACACTCTAATACACTCACCTGGGGTAGTACTATTGCCTCGTGCCGCTTGTCTATTTCCTCTGTTCCTTGAACCTCTTGACCTCGCAGGATAGAAGGGAGACTGATTGAACTGGGAATAATTATTTCCTCTGCCTTGCCCACGGGAACTTTGAAACTGGCCTCGGCTGGTCGAGTGTCCCCTGCCTCGACCAGCCCTGTCGAAAACCTTACTGGTAAAAATGCGACTCATCGATGATTGAGCCTTGTCCAACGTTTGAAAAGTTTGAACAAACTTTGACATCTCTCTGGCGAAATCATCCCCGAAAAGTAAGCCATTAGCCGATGGGCCAGGTTCTGACGTAGCCAAATCCCCCAGCTTGGGGTTAATTTTTAAAATAACACTCTTCCTGCGCTCAGATGACAGAGCGCAATTAGCATTGCCCAAAAAACAGATGCTACGCTGAATCCACCCTGATAATACAAAGGGGTCAATATTAGTATTGTTGGCTTTGGCTTCCTCGACTAGCTCAAAAATTTTAGCCAACGGTCCCAAAGTATCTAAAAGCTTGTCCTGACATCCTCGCCAGGCTCTATCAATACCCTTGTGGATATTTTTGCTATAAATCCCTGCAAATGACAAAACTTTTGAATCAATGTCCGGCGTGTCTGCCACCTTAGACGTAAAAGAGGGTCGAGGACATTCGGACTTCATTTTGCTTCTAATCTCCTTGGCTAAAGGAGACCTTATCCTAGCCTCAATATATTTAGAGACTTTCTGGCTAGGGAACCATTCTGTGGACCGAGGATGAGTAATATTCTCGGGTATAAAAATGCTTTCATCCTCCGTGTCCTCTGAATCATAGCAAGATTTTTCCTTAGACTTGCCAGTCACTTTTTTCTCAACCACCACCTTATTTTTCTTTGCCGGAATTATCTCTGAATCCGTAGAGGTAGCGGTGTCGTTTGAGGTGTCATCGACCTCCGGCAAGGTTCTCTTGCCTAATAATACAGGTTTAGTAACCTTTGTGCCTGATTTAGTAACAAAGGGGGTATCAAAATTCAAAATTCTTTGAAAACTGGTTTGTAATTCATTTTTAAAACCAGTACCTTGAGGTGTAATAATTTCTGACACCACCTGGTGTTTTGTTTTGGCAGAAGCCTTTCTGGGCTTATTCTGCTCCTCTTTTGTCAAAACTTTTGACGATATACCGTCCAACCTCTTGGACAATTTCTTAATGGACCTATTAATGGGTGCCACTACTTGTGACATAGACAACTGAATGGACGAGCCCAGAGCTTTGTTGAATTGCTCTTCATAAAATTGTTCAGGCTCCCCAAACTCCTCACCCATGTAACAGTCCTCCTTGTCATCTCTGGCATCCGAAAACACCTCTTCCCCCAGACAGGCAGATTCCTCAGACTCCGAACAAGACATAGTCCAAGAATAAAAAATATTAATTCACTCCTGAAGAAAAAGATTTTGCTAAACTATTACACCGAAATATGTAACTGACCACACGAGCACCTAACCTCACACAAGCCTAATGAGGCTTCACACTCTGACTAAAGCACTCTGACAGACCCTGTCAGAATGAAAACAAATATTTCTTAAAGGAACAATCCTTCAAATGTCTAACTGTTTCACTGCCAAACAAGGTACTGCGCCTTTAAGCGCTTCGCGCATGCGCAGAAGCGCGTACACGGCCAGAGCCGAACAAGCGGCTAACGCGGTCTCCGGCCCTCAGAGACCCCGTCCCCACGCTGACCGCGTTCGGGGCCGGTAAACCCCAAGGGCAGCAGAAAGCGTCACGCACGCACGACGCGCCTCACAGGAACTGCCGGCACACGGCAAAACGCGCTCTCCAGCCTATATGCAGAGAGCCTTCGGTTGCACGCCCGTCGGTGAAGACGGTGGCTGACGTCAACAAGCCCCTACAACAAGGCCTCAGAGCGGATTACGTCATGAACGACGCTACCCGTACCGTCTCCAATAATTAGAAGAAACCCACGTTTCCATTCTACAAAATACCCACAATAACAAGTAAGAAAAAATATACAACGTTTTAAATAATGTCATTCATAAAGTGTACTTAGCTGAATGGCAGCAGGAAGAAAGAGGCAGGAGGCTGGTGATGGTCCTTTATATATACTTGGAACATATAGTGATGGTTGTTTAAGTTTGGTTGACAAACAAATACCAAGGATTATGGGTATTGTAGTTTGTCTTGTTGGTGTATTCCTGCTGTTTGGCAATAAAGAAAGATAATGCATAATATGAGCCTCCGTGCTCTCGCCATAAAATTCACGACAGCTTCATAGCTGTCGTTAATTTTCTTAAATCTCCCCTGCTGCCCTCAAACATGAGGGGCAACACTGGGGTGAGTCCATTCTGCGCCAGGATGGCCTGGGGAGAATTGATAGTTTCATTTCGGCTCTCATAAAATTGCCTTGCTGGCACTTTTATGGGACTGGACTGAACAGTCGGTAAATGCAAGATGACAAATACAGTCGAAATTTTTCATCTTGCATTTACCGACATGTCAGAGTTCAAATTGTCAGTATTTGTAACAACGTCAGCATTACTGTTATCGACAATTTGAACTTGTATTCAGGCGGTAACCTGATTACCAAGTTTGTTGGTGTCTGAAGCATCGAATGTCGGCGCTACCGACATTTGTACAGACAAACTTGTAAAAAGGGCCTTAATTTCATCATCTATGGCTGTACGCCAAACATGAAGGTTTGCAGGGTCATTTTAGAAAACTGAACACTTATGCCTGTTTTGTTTTTAATACTGTGTTTTGCAATAATGTTTTCCTGTCCCCCTACGTTCCGCATTGCTTCGCTGCATTGTAATATTGCTTCGCTGTAATTTTTAGCGGCGTCCATCCCTGTGACACTGTTAGCTATCACTGTGCATTTGCCAGGCCAGCAGCAGCTCGGCGGCTGCGCTACTGCGCCGTGAAATCAATAGACGTGTCAGGCCGCAGCGCCGGGGCTGCCACGCTGTTTGACTCCAGGGAAGGTGCTGCAGCCCTGCTTTTTACAGGGAGATTTGATGTGTCTCCTCCGCCACGCAAAAGCTTGTGATGCCGATCTGGGGCG
>JAUEJG010620356.1:0-12273 GCA_032274985.1 Desmognathus aureatus | reverse complement strand
CTCGTGTATTCAGCAAGCTGGATCTACGGTCTGGCTATCATCAGATCAAATTAGCCAAACAATCCAGGTACATAACTACATTCACCACTCACCTAGGCCTCAGGAGGTATAGGCGGTTAAACTTTGGAATCTCCTCAGCAGCGGAGATATTCCAAAATGAGATCAGGAAAGTCATCCAAGACCTACCAGGGACTCTCAATGTCAGCGATGACATCCCCGTGTACGGCTCAACTCATGACGAGCATTTTGAGCGGCTTGCAGCTGTCCTCAAACATTTAGAAGACTCTGGGTTGACGCTGCACGCCGAGAAATGTGAATATGAAAAATCAGAACTGTCCTTTTTCGGATACATTTTCAATGACCAGGGAGTAGCTGCCGATCCCTCCAAAGTGAATGATGTTAAATCCGCAGCCCCTCCTATGTCAGTGTCAGAAGTGCGTAGCTTTCTAGGTATGGCCACCTATTGTGCAAGATTTATTCCCAACCTGGCTACCATTGCGAGCCCCCTGAGGGAGCTAACCTGCAAGGACACACCATGGCAGTGGGGCACCGAACAACAAACAGCGTTCGTAAATGTTAAATCAGCCCTGTTAGATGACACTACAATGGCCTACTTCGATGTGGCAAAGTCGACTGAACTGTTAGTTGACGCGAGCCCCGTGGGGCTCGGTGCCGTCCTCACTCAACGAGACAAACAAGGAATTGTGAAGCCCATTGCGTTTGCCAGTAGAGCTCTGACGAAAACAGAACAGAACTATGCCCACATAGAGAAGGAGGCCCTAGCGATTCTATGGGGCTGCAAGCACTTTCAAGTCTATTTAGTAGGACACCCGTTCGTCATCTACACTGACCACAAGCCTCTTGTGCCAATATTTAAAGGATCCGCATCTCACCCCCCAGCCAGGATTGAACGATGGTTGTTACAGTTACAGCATTTCGACATCACTGTCTCATATCGGGCAGGAGCAGATAACCCGGCGGATTACCTCTCCCGGCACCCTAGAGAAGCCACTCCGGCTGAATGCACCGATGCGCGGGACACCGAGGAACATGTCTGTACGGTTGTCGCGTGTGCCCGTCCACGGGCCATCAAGCTAAGAGAGATAATCGAGCACACCGGAAAAGACCAGTGCCTCCAGCTTGCCATCACAGCCATTCAATCAGGAGAATGGAAACACTTCCTACAACATTGTTCAGGACGGACGTCAGAAGCCCAAGAACTATTGAATGGCATCTTCACGATACGATCAGAATTATCTGTCTCGTCGGATGGCCTAGTCCTGAGAGGTCACTGCATCGTAGTGCCGCTAGACCTAACCACTCGAGTGCTGAGCTTAGCACACGATGGACACCAAGGCATGGCAAAGTCACTGGCGTTTCTTAAGAACCGGATGTGGTTTCCCAACATGAGACGTAAGATTGAACAACTGGTGCAAAGCTGCATCGCTTGTCAAGCCACAGGGAGAGCACCCAGGCCAGACCCAATCGCATCAAGTGAACGCAGCTCCACCAGATGGGACACAGTGTCCATTGATTTCTGCTCCATCCATAATGATCAATACCTGCTGGTTGCGATTGATGAGTTCACACGATACCCGGAAGTTGAACCTGTAGCGTCAACCGATGCCAAGTCAGTCATAGTTGCTCTGGAAAAGATGCTAGCAGTGCATGGCATACCGAATACCATTAAGAGTGACAATGGGCCCCCATTTAAGAGCAAAGATCTAAGAGAATTTTTCGAAAGCAATTCGATAAAACATCATCGAATCACCCCGTGCTGGCCGCAGGCTAATGGAGACGCTGAGCGGTTCATGGCCTCGCTAAACAAGACCATACGGATAGCCAAACTTCAGCAAGTCCCGTGGTTAGCAGAGGTGTACCGGTTCCTCAGAACATACAGAATGACCCCCCACTCATCGACCCGAGTGGCACCAGCAGAACTAATGTTCAGTGTCCCTGTCCAAGGGAGCCTGCCCATGTCCAGTGCGTGGGCTCCTCCCAACATAGATAACGACGAAGTAGACAGAAGACGGAAAAGGCATAACCAGAAAGAGAGTGACGCCCGTCACGCAAAGGACAATAATCTTGAAATAGGTGACCAAGTGCTAGTCCAAAACCAGCACCATTCATCAAAATTGGACTCGAACTTCGAACCAACTCCCTGGGAGGTCGTCGACAAGAACCACACGATGGTGACAGCTCAGAGAGGAAACGACCAAGTAACAAGGAATGCGTCAGCGTTCAAGAAATTACAAAGTACCATGTGGGAGCAGACTCCGAAGAGGACTGATGAACGCGAGGAAACAGTGAACCTCAAAGAGAAGCGGAGGACCAAGGCATGAACAAGTCACCATCCCTGCCTACCTCAGTAAATGAACAACGATCAACAGGAGTGACTGCAGACAGTGAAGACACTCCCAAGCATACCGTGCGAAGGAATGCCGCCAACAGTAGATACCACCTGAGGGAACAAGTCGCCCCCTCAAAAAGACTACAAGGTTATGTCTTAGACGGCATCTATAGAAAAAGCAATCAAGATGTTTCGTTTTCCCACTGAGTTGGGAGGAGATGTGACAGGCATAGTCTGTCTTCTGTATTGATAGTACAGTCACCTACTCCTCAGTGCACGTGCTGAGGAGTAGGAGGGTTTAAATAAATATAGGAACGCCCCCAACCAAGGGCGGGCAGTTCCGGACAGTAAGCCTGTGTGTGTGGTCGTCTGTCCTGCGTGGCTCTTCCCGGCCCAACATCACATTGGCGACGAGGACGGGATCCGTTACCCTGTGCACCCACTACCTTCGGGTGTTCCTGCCGCCGCCCAGCCCACGCTGCTCGGGTGCCGTGCTCCCCCCGCGCCTCACCTCCGTGGCGGCGCGCTGCTGGAGCTGAGCCGCCTCCGCTGATTGCGACCCTGCCTGGGGCCGCGGGTTGTGCTGTTCCCGCCCCCACTCCTGCTCGCGTGGAGCCGCTGCTCCGCGAGCGCGGCCTGCGCTGCAGCTGCTGCCACCGACGCACGTGGAGCCGCTGCTCCGTGCTCGCGGCCTGCTGCCGCGTCATCCGTCGGGTGTGTGAGCCGCCGCTCCACCCGCTTCCTCGGGTGTCCAGACCAACACGTCGAGCCGCTGCTCCGTGTTCTGGTCTCCTAGAGGCACTGCTGCGTGGAGCTACCGCTCCGCAGCCTCCTCTTGTGCCCCGCCGCACGTGGAGCCGCCGCTCCGTGCGCCTGCCCCACGTGGAGCCGCCGCTCCGTGGGTGACCGTCAGATTGGACTGGGAGCCTCCTGCTGAGTGGAGCTGCTGCTCCACAGCCTTCTTTTTGCCTCCACCCGCACGTGGAGCCGCCGCTCCGTGCGCCTGACCTCACGTGGAGCCGCCGCTCCGTGGGTGTCCTGTGACTTTGATGTGGAGCCTCCCCTCTGCTATCTGGTGTGAGTAACTGGTGCCTGGTGTCACAAAAGCCCCCTGCGTGACTGTAGTTTGCCATCTCCACTGGTGGGTGCCGCCCTCATCGCCCCTGTCGTCAGCCCTGAAGGTGTACATGCGCATTGTGCTGGGGCGCCACCATGTCAGGAAATGACTCCCCTCCTCCGCGTGACCGCTCTGTCTTACAGAGCCCTTCTGTGTCTGCGTCCTCACCGAGGACTGCTGCTCACCACCCGGAAACGTGGGTTGACTCAGCGCTTGGGACATTTATGAAGCCTTTTGATCCGTACTCCCCGTCTGCCAACACCGCCATCAGATGGGAGCTATGGCTACAGCAGTTCGAGCTCCATGCTAAGAACAGGGAGGTGAATGACCCAGAAAAGAAAAGGACCTTGCTCTTGCTCAATCTTGGCACCATGGCGCTGCGTCTCTTCAACTCCCTGACCACGAGAGGTCCAGACGATGACTATGTGGCTGCGAGGAATGCTCTAAACATATATTTTAAACCAAGATTAAATGCTGATTATGAACGTTTTCAACTCAGCCTTGCCAGGCAGCGACCTTCTGAGACACTTGATGCATTCCATGGCAGACTCCGCGAAATGGCCATTGGCTGTGCGTTTCCAGATGAGGAATTCTCAGTCCGGCAACAGATCATTCATGGAATGTCTTCAGAGAAACTCAGGAAACAGATCCTTGGCACCACAGACATGCCTCTTGATGACATTCTTGAAAGAGGTCGACAAAGAGAACTGACTGATACCAGAGCAGCTGAAATGGAGGCTGCGATGAGTCGCCTTCCCATTGACAAACCAGGGGACGCGTCCATGGTTGCCGCGGTTTCCACCAACATCCCTGACCACCAATCTCGGCGTGATTTCAGCAATCGGCAGCCATACAAGCCCTCTACCAAAGCGGAAACTGGCCCTTGTCGATGGTGTGGAGGTGATCAACATGGCTGGTTCGCATGCCCTGCGCATGGCACCACTTGCCGCAAATGCGGGTGCAAGAACCATTTTGCAGCTGTCTGCAGGAACTCTGCCGCTTCCCGCCAAAGCTCTCCAAGGAGGGCACGTGACAGAAAAGGCGGAGACAAGCGAGATGATCGCAAACACTGGAAAGGAAAGTCGCGAGCTCGCGCAAGAGCAGTGGGAGGTGACGACTCCGACAGCTCCTCCAGCGAGTCCTCCGATGATGATAGTTCTCCAGAGGAAAAACCGCGACGAGGGCACCATCACAAGCGCGAGAAAGCTCACATGATCTCCGCAGTTAAGCCCTCCAAGAAAGCGAAGAGACCTCACGCCCGATCTCAACCCTCGTGCATTGTCACGCTAGATCGTGAGCCTGTCAAAATGGTCGTGGACACAGGAGCTACAGTCAATGTGATGCCGGCCTCCAGATTTAATGCATTAAGTCCCCGCCCAGAACTTCAATCCAAAACAGTGCTGTTGTACACATATGGCAGCAAAAAGCCCCTACCGGTACGGGGCTCCTTCAAGCCACTGATTCACTACAATGGCCAGTCCACGACAGCCCGCATATACGTTGTGGAGGCGGGCATTGACACACTTCTCTGCTGCAAAACAGCCGAACGTCTGCGCATCATAAAATTCACGTTTCAGGTGTCATCTCGGAAAATTGAAACGCTCCTGGCACGACACCAAAAACTGTTCAAGGGGATTGGGTGTCTCAAGGGGAGGGTTGTGACTCTCCATATCGACCCGTCAGTTGAACCGAAAGCAGTTAGGCATCGAAGGGTCCCCTTCCACATGAGGGAAGCAGTGAAAAAGGAACTCCTGAAATTGGAAGAGGCGCGCATCATTGAAAAAACGTCAGGCCCCACCCCGTGGGTGTCTCCTATGGTCGTGACTGGGAAACCGAAACAGCCAGACGCGGTGCGACTATGCATCGACATGCGCCTCCCCAACGTGGCCATTGGTCGCGAGCGCCACATCACACCTACAATTGATGAGATTATAGTTGACCTGACCGGTGCTCGTGTGTTCAGTAAGCTGGATCTCCGGTCTGGCTATCATCAGATCAAATTGGCCAAACAATCCAGGTACATTACCACGTTCACCACTCACCTAGGGCTCAGAAGATACAGGCGTTTAAACTTTGGAATCTCATCGGCAGCGGAAATATTCCAAAATGAAATCAGGAAAGTCCTCCAAGATCTACCAGGGACTCTAAATGTCAGCGATGACATCCTTGTGTACGGCTCGAATCATGACGAACATTTTGAACGGCTTGCAGCTGTCCTCCAACGCTTGGAAGACTCGGGGTTGACGCTGCATGCCGAGAAATGTGAATACGAAAAATCAGAACTATCCTTTTTCGGTTACATTTTCAATGACCAGGGAGTTGCTGCCGATCCCTCTAAAGTAAATGATGTCAAATCAGCGGCCCCTCCCATGTCAGTGTCGGAGGTGCGTAGCTTTCTAGGCATGGCCACCTATTGTGCTAGATTTATTCCCAACTTGGCTACTATTGCGAGCCCTCTGAGAGAGCTGACCTGCAAGGACACACCATGGCAGTGGGGCACCGAACAACAAACAGCGTTTGGGAATGTCAAAGCAGCCCTGTTGGATGACACTACGATGGCCTACTTTGACGTGGTTAAGTCGACTGAACTGTTAGTTGATGCGAGCCCCGTGGGACTCGGTGCCGTCCTCACTCAACGAGACAAGCAAGGAGTTGTGAGGCCCATCGCGTTCGCCAGCAGAGCTCTGACAAAAACAGAGCGGAACTATGCACACATAGAAAAGGAGGCCCTAGCGATTCTGTGGGGCTGCAAACACTTTCAGGTCTATTTGGTAGGACACCCGTTCGTCATCTACACTGACCACAAGCCTCTTGTACCAATATTTAAAGGATCCGCCTCCCACCCCCCAGCCAGGATTGAACGGTGGCTGTTGCAGCTACAGCATTTCGACATCACTGTCTCATATCGGGCAGGAGCAGATAACCCGGCAGATTACCTCTCCCGACACCCCAGAGAGGCCACTCCGGAAGAATGCACCGATGCGCGGGACACTGAAGAACATGTCTGTACGGTTGTTGCGTGTGCCCGTCCACGAGCTATCAAGCTAAGAGACATGATTGAACACACCGGAAAAGACCAGTGCCTCCAGCTTGCCATCACCGCCATCCAATCAGGAGAATGGAAACACTTCTTACAACACTGTTCAGGACGGACTTCGGAAGCCCAAGAACTACTGAATGGCATCTTCACGGTACGAACAGAATTATCTGTCTCGTCAGATGGCCTAGTCTTGAGAGGTCACTGCATCGTGGTACCGCTTGCTCTAACATCTCGAGTACTGAGCCTGGCACACGAGGGACATCAAGGCATGGCAAAGTCTCTGGCGTTTCTCAAGAACCGGATGTGGTTTCCTGGCATGAGATGTAAAATTGAACAACTGGTGCAGAGCTGTATCGCTTGTCAAGCCACAGGGAGAGCACCCAGACCGGACCCCATTATATCAAGTGAACGCAGTTCCACTAGATGGGACACAGTATCCATTGATTTCTGTTCCATCCACAATGATCAATATCTGCTGGTTGCGATCGATGAATTTACACGTTATCCGGAGGTCGAGCCCGTAGCATCAACAGATGCCAAGTCAGTCATAGTTGCTCTGGAGAAGATGCTGGCAGTGCATGGCATACCCAATACCATCAAGAGTGACAATGGGCCCCCATTCAAGAGCAAAGAGCTGAAACATTTTCTTGAAAATAATTCAATTAAGCATCATCGAATCACCCCGTGCTGGCCGCAGGCTAATGGAGATGCTGAACGGTTCATGGCGTCCCTAAACAAGACCATACGGATAGCAAAACTTCAACAGGCACCGTGGCTAGCAGAGGTGTTCCGATTCCTCAGGACATACAGAATGACCCCCCACTCATCGACCCAGGTGGCACCCGCAGAACTCATGTTCTGTGTCCCCGTCCAAGGGAGTCTACCAATGTCCAGTGCGTGGACTCCTCCCACAATTGATAACGACGAAGTGGACAGACGACGGAGAAAGCATAACAGGAAGGAGAGTGACGCCCGTCATGCAAAGGACAACGATCTGGAAATAGGTGATCAAGTGCTAGTCCAAAACCGGCACCACTCCTCCAAATTAGACTCGAACTTTGAACCAACTCCGTGGGAGGTTGTTGACAAAAATCACACGATGGTGACAGTCCAGAGAGGAGACGACCAGGTAACAAGGAACGCGTCGGCGTTCAAGAAACTACAGACCACCATGTGGGAGCAGACTCCGAGGAAGACACAAGAACGCGAGGAAACCAGTGAACCTCAAAGAGAAGCAGACGATCAGGACACGACTGAATCCCCATCCATACCAGACTCAGTAAATGGACAACGATCACCAGGAGTGACTGCAGACAAAGACGACACGTCCCAGCACACTGTACGAAGGAATGCGGCCAACAGTCGTTACCACCTGAGAGAACGAGTCGCCCCTTCAAAAAGACTACAAGGTTATGTCTTAGACGGCATCTATAGAAAAGGCAATCAAGATGTTTTGAGCTCCCACTGAGTTGGGAGGAGATGTGATGTGCATAGTCTGTCTTTTGTACTATTAGTACAGTCACCTACTCCTCAGTGCACGTGCTGAGGAGTAGGAGGGGTTTGAATAAACATAGGAACGCCCCCAACCAAGGGCGGGCAGTTCCGGACAAGAATCCTGTGTACATGGTCGTTTGTCCTGTGGGGCTCCCCAGGCCCAACATCATATTGGCGACGAGGGCGAGATCCGTTACCCTGCGCCCCAACACCCTCCGGGTGTTCTTGCCGCCGCCCAGCCCGCGCTGCTCGGGTGCCGCGATCCCCCCGCGCCTGTCCTCATTGAAGGCGCACCGCTGGAGCGGAGCCGTCTCCACTGTCTGTGCCCTGCCTAGGGCCGCGGGTTGTGCTGTTCCCGCCCCGCCCTCCATCCTGCTCGCGTGGAGCTGCCGCTCCGCGAGCGAGGCCGGCGCCGCAGCTACTGCCGCCGACGCACGTGGAGCCGCTGCTCCGTGCTCGCAGCCTGATGCCGCGCTGCCAGTGAGTGTGTGTGTGTGCTGCTGCCCCGCCCACCTCCCAGCCTCCGGTGTCCTGGCCAACACGTCGAGCCGCTGCTCCGTGCTCTGGCCTCCTGGTGGTGCTGCTGCGTGGAGCTGCCGCTCCGCAGCCTTTCTCTTGCGCTCAGCCGCACGTGGAGCCGCTGCTCCGTGCGCGTGCCCCACGTGGAGCCGCCGCTCCGTGGGTGCCCGTCAGGTTTTGACTAGGAGCCTTCTGCTGCGTGGAGCCGCTGCTCCGCAGCCCTCATTCTGCCTACACCCGCACGTGGAGCCGCCGCTCCGTGCGTCTAACCCCACGTGGAGCCGCCGCTCCGTGGGTGTCCTGCGACGTTGATGTGGAGCCTCCCCTCTGCTGTCCAGTGTGAGTAACTAGTGCCTGTTACCACCAAAGCCCCTGCATGACTGTGGTCTGTCATCTCCAGTAGTGGGTGTCGACCTCCTTGCCCCGTCGTCAGCCCCGAGGGTGTGCACACGCCTGGGGCCAGGGCGCCATCATGTCAGGAAATGACTCCCCTCCTCCGCGTGACCGCTCTGTCCTACAGAGCCCTTCTGTGTCGGCGTCATCACCAAGGACTGCTGCTCACCACCCGGAGACCTGGGTTGACTCAGCGCTTGGGACATTTATGAAACCATTTGATCCGTACTCCCCGTCTGCCAACACCGCCATCAGATGGGAGCTGTGGCTACAGCAGTTTGAGCTCCATGCCAAGAACAGGGAGGTGAATGACCCAGAAAAGAAAAGGACCTTGCTCTTGCTCAATCTTGGCACTATGGCCTTGCGTCTCTTCAACTCCCTGACCACGAGAGGTCCTGACAATGACTATGTGGCCGCGAGAAATGCTCTGAACACATATTTCAAGCCAAGATTAAACGCTGATTACGAACGCTTTCAGCTCAGCCTTGCCAGGCAGCGACCTTCTGAGACACTTGATGCCTTCCATGGCAGACTCCGTGAAATGGCTATTGGCTGTGCGTTTCCAGATGAGGAATTCTCAGTCCGGCAACAGATTATTCATGGCATGTCTTCAGAGAAACTCCGGAAACAGATCCTTAGCACCACGGACATGCCTCTTGATGACATTCTTGAAAGAGGCCGACAAAGAGAACTGACTGATACCAGAGCCGCTGAAATGGAGGCTGCGATGAGTCGCCTTCCCATTGACAAGCCAGATGATGTGTCCATGGTTGCCGCGGTTTCCACCAATATCCCTGACCGCCAACCTCGGCGCGAATCCAACAATCGGCAGCCAAACAAGACCTCTGCCAAAGTGGAACATGGCCCGTGTCGATGGTGTGGCGGTGAGCAACATGGCTGGTTCGCATGCCCTGCGCATGGCACCACTTGCCGCAAATGTGGGTGCAAGAACCATTTTGCAGCCGTATGCAAGAACTCTGTCGCTTCCCGCCAAGACTCACCAAGGAGAACACGTGACAGAAGAAGCAGGGACAAGCGAGATGATCGCAAACACTGGAAAGGAAAGTCGCGCGCTCGCGCGAGGGCAGTGGGAGGTGACGACTCCGCCAGCTCCTCCAGCGAGTCCTCTGATGATGATAGTTCTCCAGAGGAGAGACCGCGACGGGGGCATCATCACAAACGCGAAAAAGCTCACATGATCTCTGCAGTCAGGCCCTCAAAGAAAGTGAAGAGACCTCACGCTCGATCTCAACCCTCGTGCATTGTCACGCTAGATTGTGAGCCTGTCAAAATGGTCGTAGACACCGGGGCTACAGTCAATGTGATGCCTGCATCCAGATTTAATGCTTTACATCCCCGCCCAGAACTTCAGTCCAAAACTGTGCTGTTGTACACATATGGCAGCAAAAAGCCCTTACCAGTACGGGGCTCCTTCAAGCCACTGATTCACTACAATGGCCAGTCCACAACAGCCCGCATATACGTTGTGGAGGCGGGCATCGACACACTTCTCTGCTGCAAAACTGCCGAACGTCTACGCATCATAAAATTCACGTTTCAGGTGTCATCTCGAAAGATTGAAACGCTCCTGGCACAGCACCAAAAACTGTTCAAGGGGATTGGGTGCCTCAAGGGTAGGGTTGTGACTCTCCATATTGACCCATCGGTTGAACCGAAAGCAGTCAGGCATCGGAGGGTCCCCTTCCACATGAGGGAAGCTGTGAAAAAGGAACTCCTGAAATTAGAAGAGGCGCGCATCATTGAAAAAACGTCAGGCCCCACCCCGTGGGTGTCTCCTATGGTCGTGACTGGGAAACCGAAACAGCCAGACGCGGTGCGACTATGCATCGACATGCGCCTCCCCAACGTGGCCATTGGTCGCGAGCGCCACATCACACCTACAATTGATGAGATTATTGTTGACCTGACCGGTGCTCGTGTGTTCAGCAAACTAGATCTCCGGTCTGGCTATCATCAGATCAAATTGGCCAAACAATCCAGGTACATCACCACGTTCACCACTCACCTGGGGCTCAGAAGATACAGGCGTTTAAATTTTGGAATCTCTTCGGCAGCGGAAATATTCCAAAACGAAATCAGGAAAGTCATACAAGATCTGCCAGGGACACTAAATGTCAGTGATGACATCCTTGTGTACGGCTCAAATCATGACGAACATTTTGAACGGCTTGCAGCTGTCCTCCAACGCTTGGAAGACTCTGGGTTGACACTGCATGCCGAGAAATGCGAATACGAAAAATCTGAACTATCCTTTTTCGGATACATTTTCAATGACCAGGGAGTTGCTGCCGATCCCTCTAAGGTAAATGACGTCAAATCAGCGGCCCCCCCCATGTCAGTGTCAGAGGTGCGTAGCTTTCTAGGGATGGCCACCTATTGTGCTAGATTTATTCCCAACTTGGCCACTATTGCGAGCCCTCTGAGGGAGCTGACCTGCAAGGACACACCATGGCAGTGGGGCACTGAACAACAAACGGCGTTCGTGAATGTCAAAGCAGCCCTGTTGGATGACACCACGATGGCTTACTTCGACGTGGCTAAGTCGACTGAACTGCTAGTAGATGCAAGCCCCGTGGGCCTCGGTGCCGTCCTCACTCAACGTGACAAACACGGAGTTGTAAGGCCCATCGCGTTCGCCAGCAGAGCCCTGACAAAAACGGAACGGAACTATGCCCACATAGAGAAGGAGGCCCTGGCAATTCTGTGGGGCTGCAAGCATTTTCAAGTCTATCTAGTAGGACATCCGTTCATCATCTACACTGACCACAAGCCTCTTGTACCAATCTTTAAAGGATCCGCATCTCATCCCCCAGCCAGGATTGAACGTTGGCTGTTGCAGCTGCAGCATTTCGACATCACTGTCTCATATCGGGCAGGAGCAGATAACCCGGCGGATTACCTCTCCCGACACCCCAGAGAGGCCACGCCGGAAGAATGCACCGATGCGCGGGACACTGATGAACACGTCTGCACGGTTGTCGCATGTGCCCGTCCACGAGCCATCAAGTTAAGAGAAATAATTGAATACACCGGAAAAGACCAGTGCCTCCAACTTGCCATCACCGCCATTCAATCGGGAGAATGGAAACACTTCCTACAACATTGTTCAGGACGGACATCGGAAGCCCAAGAATTACTGAATGGCATCTTCACGATTCGATCTGAATTATCAGTCTCGCCAGATGGCCTAGTATTGAGAGGTCACTGCATCGTGGTTCCGCTTGCTCTCACATCGCGAGTACTGAGCCTAGCACACGAAGGTCATCAAGGCATGGCAAAGTCTCTGGCGTTTCTCAAGAACCGGATGTGGTTTCCTGGCATGAGATGTAAAATTGAACA
>JAUEJG010609273.1:0-12333 GCA_032274985.1 Desmognathus aureatus | reverse complement strand
TTGGTCTTAGCAAAATCTGACACTTGTACCCTTTCACAGTGCCTATCCGTTCTTCAAAGATAGAAGGGAACTCTAAACAAACTTTCTTTAGTTCCATTTCCTGCTCAGAAATGCTGTGAATAGGTCTGGACTTAGAAGGATGGACAGTCAACCCAAGTTCTACTATCTGGTCCCAACCAAGAAGAGTGTCACCTTTCTCAACAACGAATATGTCGGAGTAAATAGAAGTAAGGTTCCATTTCAAATTGGATTTAAACTTGCCTAAAAACTTGAGAGGTAACTCCCCGTATACAGTGGGAGCAAGAGTAGTTGTAGCGAGATCCTTTAGGTTTTTCTTAAGGACCCCTAGAAAGACATCTTTGGACAACACAGTAAACGCCGACCCAGTGTCAACCATCATTGGTAGCTCAATTCCATCCACCTTGATGGACACCCAAGGCCCATATTTTGAATTCAAATTCTTAATCTGGAGCATGTGGACAGGGTGCTCAGCGGCATCCTGATCATGTTCTAACATGTTCACTTTGTTTCCATCTTTACTTCCATCCTTGCAAGCTTTGGTCATGTGTCCAAATCTTTTGCACTTTTGGCACTGAGACGATCTGCCTGGGCATTTGAAGTAATTCGCTAGGTGTTGCGGAGAACCACACCTAAAGCAGAAAGCAGGTTTCCTTTCTTTGTCAGGTTTCATAACTTTCCTTTCTTGCACAGCAAACCTTGTCCTGGCATCCTGTGGTTTATTGACGGCCGCAACTTCCAGTTTCTGCAAGGGTTTTTCTAACTCTTGAACCTGCTTGTTAGACAATTCCGCCGCTTTCATCAATTTAATAGTTCTTTCCAAAGTCAGGTCTTCAATAGCCAAAAGCTTTTCTGTCAGCTTTTTGTCAGTGCAACACCTGATCATTTGGTCTCTAATTAGGCCATCCTGCAAGTGGTCAAACTGGCAAGTTTGCGCCAGAGTCCTTAAGTTGGCCACAAAATTTAGTGTGTTTTCCCCATCAAGTTGCCTTCTTATAAAGAAACGATGGCGCTCCATGACGACATTTGGCGGTTGGCCAAAGTGGGCCTCGAGTTTCCTCTGCGTGGCAAGGAAGGCGTCAACATCGCCCTCACCTACCACCGGTAGATCAGGTAGGGATTCGTAAATCCTTCTACCTTCGACGCCCAAGGCATTTAAAAGTATGTGTTGCTTCCTAACGGGGGGAAACCCAGTACCACCTATAGCAATTAGGAAAGAGTCAAACAGTTTCCACCACATTTTCCATTGGATGGCAGGCTCGCCAGGGAGGGCAAGAAACGGTGGGGGTTTATCCATGAGAAGGTCTGCCATGGTGTTACAGAAGCAGTGTGAAAAAGAATGGAGCCACCGCAATAGGCAGAAAGCCAAAATTGCCAAGGTTGTATCCTGTAGAAATTGCCAAGGTTGTATCCTGTAAAAATTGCTTTCAATGTGGCGTAAGAGTTTTTGGGCACTGCCAAGAGAGCGCTGAGACAACAGCTAGGCAGATAAGCGCACGGAGTAAAAAATAAATTTTTTTTTACAGAAGAGCGCTGAAACAACAGCTAAATTGAGGGTGAAAGCTTCTGGAGGACAAAGTCCAAAAACCAAGAAAATATGCACAAATGTATTTACCGTGCACAATGCATTTAAACTGCACAGTATTTAAAATGAAACAGCTAAGTTGAGGGTGAAAGCTTCTGGAGGACAAAGTCCAAAAACCATGAAAATATGCACAAGTGTATTTACCGTGCACAATGCATTTAAACTGCACAGTATTTAAAATGAAGCAGGAGCAGTGGCAGTTGCCAATATAGGCCAGCAGAGTGCAGCATCAGCGTGTGGGCGGTTGCCCGGCAACGCAAGGACGGTTCCTCTGATGCTGAAGGAACCTCTGAGGAGAGAAGAGCCTGGGGGGCCTGACAGATCCCAGAATCCAGACCCCAGGAATCCAGAAGAAACACAGGAGCCACGAGGACGCTTCAGGGGGCACAGAGGGTGGCAGCAGCAGGGGGGGCCCCAATTCAAAGCCCACCGCTTCAGGGGGCGGAGGGCGGCAGCAGCAGGAGCCCCTCACTTCAAGGGCCAGCCCCAAATCAAGGTCCAGCCACAGGAGACTTCAGGAGAGGGCGAGGCGCCTCAGGCATCCGTGGGTTCGATAATGCAGGGAGCGGGGAGCTGGAGACCACTCGTCGCCAAATGAAATAACTCACAGTTCCAGCATGGTGAGTAGAATTCTTTATTCTTAAGATTAGTAAACAGCTCCCCCATCCAGTCACTCCTGAGCCAACTGCTATAACTGTCAACCTTAGAATGTTCCCAACATTCCAACATAGAATGTGTGGGCAAACAATAACTATAACTGCAAGTGAAGAAATACTTGCAGTGAATACAACCTATAACACATCTTCCCCCTCATCCCAAAAACAACAAACAGAAAATCTCATGTTAATACATAATCTTCGAATCTTCTTGGTAAATTGGTTTGTCTCCTTGGTCTAATTGACTGAGCATCTTGAACGTCCATATTTTCCACACCCACTCTTGCAAGCTCACCTTCCTTTTCATCAACCAAAATATCATCCAAGTCAATACACTCAGCCTCAGGAAATGCAGCACCAATTTCAATTGGATAACACTTCGCCACATCACAGAAAGACCATTTTTTACCATTTTCAAGTTCCACAACATTTTTAAAAACTTTCTGAACTTTCACTGGCGGACCCCACCTCTGGTTAAGCTTGGTCAATATACCCTTCCTTTTGATTCTGACCCAATCTCCAGCTTTAATTTCTGCATGTTGAGAATCAACAACATCATTCTTTTTTTCCAAACATGTCCCATTCACCAACCAAGGGGGATTTAACCTGTGCGTTGGAAATCTCCCTCGCATTAACTCAAACGGAGTCTTTCCAGTTTCCGAATTTGGTGTTGATCTGTATGCCCAAATCATTTCAGACAGATCCACTCTCCAATTTCTTTTATTAACTAGGGAAAGCTGCAAAGAACTTTTGATAGTACGGTTCATTCTTTCCACTAAGCCATTCTGTCGTGGTGAGTACAACGCAGTACATCTGTGCTTGATCCCATAAGATTTAAGAAATTCCTCCATCTGCCTAGATACGAACTGCACACCATTGTCCGATACCAACTCTTCAGGTACCCCTTCCAACCTAAAAAGATCCTGGAGAGCTTTAATAACAACATCAGTATTAACATGCTGAGCTTCGATGATGACTGGCCACTTGCTCAAGTAATCAACTATTACAATTAAAAATTTAGTGACACCCAATCCTTCAACAGGACCCATTATATCGATTGCTATCCTCTGCCAGGGGTTCTCAGGGAGCGGAATTCTTTCTACCACATCTTTTAAGTGTTTGTGTGACTTATCACTTAAGGCGCACAGTGCACAATCCCTGACATGTTTCTCCACACATGCATCCATGCCAGGCCACCAATAAGACTCCCTCAATCTCTTCTTTGTTAAATACCGTCCCAGATGTCCATCATGGGCCAGCTCAACTAATTTTTCCCTGACGGAATCAGGAGGGAGCAATCTCGTACCTCTGAAAACCAAATCATTGTACACAGACAACTGCGCCGCCATATCCCAAAATTTCTTGAGAGCATCAGACAGCAACTCCTTCTTATCTGGCCAACCCTCCTGGATAAGATACCTTAACTCCTTGTACACCTCATCTCCAATAGCACTTGAGAGCACTTCCTCATACGTAAGACTACTGTCCTTGAGGGCATACACAGCATCCCACCCTTCATCATGGTCAGCACCGTGTACACTGTGATTACAGTCAGACTTCAATCTTGACAGGCAATCCGCTACCACATTAGCATCACCCTTTACATGTCTCACTTCAAAGTTGTAAGCCTCTAAATACTGCAACCATTTGCCTATACGAGGAGAGGCATCCTCTGCATTTTTCTCATTGAAGATACCCAACAGGGGTTTGTGATCGGTTCTAACATAAAAGAAATGACCCCAAAGAAAAACACTAAAGTGTTTGACGGCCCAAAATATGGCTAAAGCCTCGCGCTCGATCGCTGAGTAATTGACCTCAGCTCCCTTTAAGGTTCTCGAGGCGAACGCTATTGTTTTCTCCAAACCATTGCACTCCTGGGTTAGAACCGCACCCAAGCCCTTCTTACTGGCGTCAGTGGTTATAAAAGTCCTCATGCCTTCCTGGAAAGAAGATAAAACAGTTGCTCCACACACTTCCCTTTTCAATTCAAGAAACTCACTCTCACATAAGTCTGACCATAAAAACCGGACATTCTTTTTTAATAAACTCCGTATATTCTGGGTTCGGTCAGCTAAATTCTTTATAAATTTAGCATAGTACTCAACCAAGCCCAGAAATGACCGCACATCATCCTTGTTGGACGGTGTGACAAAATCTCTTACAGCATCCACCAACTTCTGCTTAGGTAAAATACCTTTGCCCGTGAGGGTGTGCCCCAAATACTCAACAGAGGCACAACCAAACTTGCATTTCTCAAGCTTGAGAGTCATACCAACCTCCTGTACCTTTTTTAACACCTCTCTTAACAGAATTTTGTGTTCACCTAAACTTTTAGAAAACAATAACAAATCATCTTGGTAACATAAAATGTTAGGGTTGTCCCCGAACAACCTGTCCATGAGCCTTTGAAAGACACTCGCCGCAGAAGCGAGGCCAAAAGGCATCCTGTTAAATCGGTAAGTTCCAAAGGGTGTAATAAAGGAGGTGAAAGACTTGGAACCCTCATCAAGTTCGATCTGGTGGTAAGCAGACCTAAGATCCAACGAGGAGAAAACCTCGGATTCAGTCACGGACATTAGCATTTCATTAATGCGTGGTAGTGGGTACTTGTCGACCAGTATGTTGTTATTCAGTTTCTTTAGGTTAACACACATGCGCATTTCACCTGTGGCCTTGGTGGCAAGGGCCAGAGGCGAAATCCAATCAGTGCCTTCTACTTCCTCTATTATGTTCTCCTTCAACAGTTTTTTCAACTCTTCCCTCAATGGTTTTAATAACATACGCTTAACAGGCCTGAGTTTGTGCACCACAGGGACAGCATTTGGTCTTAGCAAAATCTGACACTTGTACCCTTTCACAGTGCCTATCCGTTCTTCAAAGATAGAAGGGAACTCTAAAAAAACTTTCTTTAGTTTTTTTTTTTTTATTAACCTTTATTTAGACATTATTTCAGTCATACAAAGGTGTAAGTAGCAACAAATACAAAACAAAACAAGACCAAAGGAAAAGGAAAAAAATTATACAATGTCATCATAAAATCCACAATTTATCCAATTTTTTAAATTTTAACATTACGGTAATTAAACAGCATTTTAAAAAATATGTATAAACGTATAAGTTCCTCTTTACAGGATTCCAACATAACTTTTTCGGCCGTAATAATCTCAGCATCGTCATATTTGTTCAACCATCTGAGTCTAAGGGCTCGGGAAGTCGTGCAATTAAACAGATGGGAAGAATCATCGATTTCCACATGACAGAATGAACAAAATCTACTTTCTCTAGGAATGTTTGCTCTACCAAGAAGATAGTAATTACATGGGAGGATCCCATAGCGAAACTTTAATAATACTCTAATAATCACTTTAGGCAGTTCCATAGAAAAGGCAGTGTAGAGTTCTTTATGAGTTTTAGTTTTTTCAAATGAAGAAAGAGTACTTTTAGACTGAACATATTTATGCAGATTGGAACAGCTAACAACCTCCATGATTTCCTTGATATTTTTCTTAGACATATAAGATACCAGAGAGTTATCTTGCCAGAAAAACGGCAGTCCATAGATCTTGGCCTGGGTAATTACCTGGTTCGCCGAAGAATAGATTTTGGGGAAGAGAAAAGCCTCCCTAACACAGGCTGCAACCAGGCAGTTATCAGGAGATCTTTTCCATGCTGCAAGAAAATATTTGTGTCTTCTCATTACTATCTCGTCTGAGATGGACATTAAATCGAGGTCTAGAAGGATTGCTTCATTTACTGCGGATACGGGAAGGCCTAGAATGGATTTCCAGAAAGATGCTTCCAACAGTTTGATTTCATTCAGGAAGGAATTTGCCCATAATTCTGCTCCGTAAAGAATAAAATTTTTGTATTTTTGATTGTATAGTAAACGGAGATCACTTATTCTACACAAATAACCCAAACGATATAATTTTGCCAATGCATTATAGATAAGTGTATGTTTTATCCGAATGCTATCCATATGCACTGCCCATTTCCCGTTTGCAGTAAATATGAGACCAAGGTAAGTATAAGAGTCCACCTGTTTAATTGGGCCGGAGGATAGTGCCCATTTAAGGGTACGGTTAGACTGATTAGTAGTAAAGCAGACAACTTGAGTTTTTCCTAAGTTGATCTGCAATTGATTAAGTTTAGTATAGGCTTCCATCGCAGCTAGTTTATTGGCTAAGCCGGAGGGGGTAAGATCCAGCAGAACGGTGTCGTCGGCATAACTGAGTGTATTGAATGAATTACCCCCTATGCTAGGCGGGATACCTACAGCCTTTGCGATAAAGGGTTCCATATCTGCTAAAAAAATATTGAAAAGACAAGGGGCCAGGACACACCCTTGTTTTAGTCCCTTGTTGGTGTTTATTCTTCTGGAGAGTTCTCCCTCACTACCCCATCGGATGGAGACCCATGTGTTGGTATGAAGTAGGGCTATCATGGCCACTAAATCACGGGAGATGCCCATAGAAAGCATTTTATTCCAGAGATGGTTTCTGGGTACATGGTCAAATGCCTTTGCAAAATCTATAAAACAGGCATAAAGGGTGGTGTGCTTATAATGTGTATATTTATCTATGGCCATGTTCAGGACAGAACAGTGGTCCAGCGTTGAGCTAGCTGGACGAAATCCTGCCTGTGTGTAATTAAGGATCTCCAGGTTGTTAATTTGGGCTTCAAGCTCAGTAAGTAAAATACTGGCCAGGGCCTTTCCCCCAGGGTCAATCATGGCTAAGAGACGATAATTATTCGTATTATTTTTTGGTCCCTTTTTATGGACTGGGATGAGTAACGATCCTAGCCAATTATCGGGCAGTTTCCAGGGTAGATGATCAATTTTGATAATAGGGTATAACAAATTACTCCAGATTTCAGGAGAAAGTTTTAAACAAAAAGGAGGGAGGCCGGAAGGGCCACCAGCCCTAGAAGGGTTCATTTTTTGAATAATTTGAAAAAGCTGAACTAAAGATAAATTTTTAAGAAAAATACCGTGATTACAGTCCAGCATGGGGGATTGAGTTTCACTAAAATAAAGTGAATTAATATGGGCAACCCATGTATTTTCATCAATGTGGCAGTCCGGCGTGGTTAAAACATTGGTGAATGCTAGAGTATTCACCTGTTGCCAGAAGTGTCTAGAATCATTTGTCGCCAGGGAACTCAGAAGATCCTCTTTCAGTTTATCTCTATAGGATTTCTTTTTATTTTTTAGAAAAAATCTATATTCACGTTCCGTCTGTTTTAGTTTGATTACATCCAGCGGAGTGGATTTTCTAAGCAAATTAACTGCATTCCAGTAAGATCTACGTCTGGCTTTGCAGGAGAAGTCGAACCATGCATTGGTTTGATCAATGGAAGTGATAAAATTTCTTTTGTTTAATGGAGCTGACGAAATTGCCGTCACCACTTGGCCAACCACTGACTCATATAGTGTAATTGGGTCAACGGAAGCAATTTTAGATGATGTCAAAATACTCCCCAATAATTTATTGGATGTATCGATGGTACATTTATGCCATGCAATTCTATTTTGCTTGCGATTTATGAGCAGTGGTGCCAGATTAAGTTTCGGTAATGGACTAATCAAGCTGGGGATTGAGATAGAAAAGATCAATAATGCATGATCGCCAACTCCGGGCCAGTAAGTGCAAAGAGAATCAACAGTGCCAAATTGATTTAGACGAAGTAATAAGAAATCAACTAGTGAGGTAGAGTTTCCCCGTTTAAAGGAGACATCATTTGCAGAAGAAGGGCCAAGACGGCCATTGACTGGACAAACGTTGAAAGAGAGCATATTATTAACAAATGCGATTTCTTGTTTAGTAGGCCGTGTTGGGTTGTAATTACTTGGGTAAATACATTCGGGAAGAGAAGCTAAAAGAAAAGAGAAATCACAATACAAATAAGGATTCAAAAGATGTAAATTAAAATCTCCCGCCCAAAAAATCTCCCGCCCAAAGTAAAATATACCCATCATGTGTTTCCATAATTGAGGAAATGAAATTAAAAACATGTTGTCCATAATCCATCTTCAGCTCTGTGCAGAGCTGGATGGCTTTCAACAAACTCGCTCTCAATAACGAGAAAACGGAGCTTTTATTAGTTGGCTCCAGTCAAAAACTGAAAGCCCTACCTACGCTTTATTCTTCCTTTTCTATCGAAGGTCATAACATTCCCACTGTCTCTGTGGTCAAGACCTTGGGAGTCCATTTGGACTCCAATCTCTCAATGTCAAATCACGTATCAAAAACTAAGTCTTCTTGTGCCTACTCCCTAAAACTCATTAATCATATTAAAAAGTACTTGTCCAAAGTCAATCTCGGGAGGGTGGCAGGCGCCCTTATCAATTCCCGTGTTGACTACTGCAATAGCCTCCTCGCTGGCTCTGACACGAAACACATACATGCCCTCCAAGTTGTACAGAACAACGCCGTGCGGGTTGTCTCTGGACTTGCCAAGCATCATCATGTCTCCGCCGCCAGACGTGAACTTCATTGGCTGCCCGTTGAGCAGCGGGTGACACACAAGATTCTGACCCTAACGCACAAGTGTCTAAATAACAATGCACCGGCCTACCTCAGCAAAGAAATCCATCTTCATAATCCTGGCAGAACGTTACGTTCCTCTACTGCGCCACGCCTGCTTCCCCCTAGATTCAAACTTTCCCGCTTCGGTGGTCGCTCCTTTCCTGTGGTAGCTGCAAACCGCTGGAACTCGCTCCCCTCTAACCTTAAGTGCTTGGACAACTTTGAGGCCTTCAAAAAACAACTTAAGACCCACCTGTTCGGTGCCATTACTTAATTTCTGCGCACTCCTCTTATGACTTTCTGTGTATGACGTCCTGCTTCTCGAGATTCTGACACTGTTTGAAGGATGTGCGCTGAGGCCTACGGGCGAGCCCGCACGTTAATACATTATTGTTGTTGTTAAAATAATTTTGATAATGTGGAGTTTCGAGGTACCTAGGGATGCAATAATGATTGATAAAGAGAATTTTGATCACAAAAGCAGTAGTAGTTAAAGAGAGGGCCACAGCTAAGAGGCCCAAAATATCAGGCCAAATTTTTTCGATTATCCAATTCCATCTCGTATTTAACAGGATGGCAAGGCCAGCAGAGTGATGGCCCCTGGTAGAAGGGATTGCATTTTGTACTATACAATTAAAATCTTCCACCTCCACATTTTGGATAGCCCAGGTTTCTTGCAAGAAGAGAAAATCTAACGAGTGGATATAATTAGAAACCGAGCTGTCTTCGATGTTACTTAATCCGGCACAATTCCATGTTGCACCTCGGAGGCCGGGGATTTGAGTATTAGTTAGGCATGGTCTTGCAGAGAGAAGACCTCTTCAGTATCAATATTCGAGAAGTCGGGCCAGAAGTCAATGTGCGGTTGTTCTTCCAGCCGAAAAAAGATCGGAGGAGGTTGCGAGATAGATTGTGTATTTACAGAAGACTCGCATCTCCTTTTAGAAGTACTTGCTCGCAGGGAGGGCGAGCCCTAGCGTTTGGAGATGGTAGATCTAGGTGTAGAAGGTTTTGGACAGTCAGGTCTTGATGAAGAGGGTTTAGTCGTAAAAGTTCTCGATTCTCCCACGTCGAGGCCTCTGGATATAAAAAACTCAGAATTTGCAAGAATTAGTTGGCGAAGCCTGATGTCTCTAAAGAAAAATTTGGAGATGACAGTGTCCTGAGATGTAGAGATATATTTAATTTTGACAATGTCGGCTGCAATTACATTTCTCAGTTCATGACAAAGCGAACATAACTCCAAAAAGCCGGAACATTAAAAGACCGCTCTAAGTAGCCATCTTCTCGAGCAAAAAGCGGCCGAAAGTTCAGGGAGTACGGACATATCTCAATCCTATGAGTGACCTTATTTATAGGGGGATGAAGGCTATGACTTGGTTTAGTAATGGTTATGGGATCATTTTCCAGGTCAGAGCCAGAGATCTTTATTGGGGGAATATCATAGGTTTGTGATGAGGAGATCTTCTTGTTTATAGCGATAGTTTGTCTGTGCTCGGATTGTTCTTTAGATGTCCGAGGATGAGTTACAGAAAAAGGAGTCAGATCTGGGAGCTGAGTAGTAATTGCGTTAGATGAAGATGGAATCGCAATTTGTTCAATAATATCTGTCGGAGGATCCATTATTATTGGATTTAAAGGGCCATTATTCAGTAAGAAGGAGATTTTACTGTCAATAGCTTGTAAACTATTGTGTAGCCGTTAAGAATCTTTTAGAATCTGCAAGGTAAGACTTTTATTATTTTTTTGTGCCTCCGTGCTCAATTTAATCTCAGTTGTTAGAGATTCGAGCTGCTTAGACGTTGATGAGATAGCTCCTCTGTTGAGTGCAAAGTTTTTACTTGATTGTGTCTGAAAGTCGGCTAGTCTTGTGTTGATGTTTGGTCCAGCATGATATTTGTCATGCCCGTGAGGGCGGCGGCCATCTTTTCCACAACTTCAATATGTTTTTTCCAGGGGACTTTAGGGCTCATGGTAGTAAGAAAGGCCTCATTATTTAAGGGAATAGTATACATAGGAGGATTTGTAAGTACTTCATTTAAGTCCTCGTCAATGCTCACTGATAGATCGACAATTGCCGGAATAGCAGATCTCTCAGGAGTTTTAATTACTGAGGGTAATGAATGATGGCTAACCGCAACAATAGGAGGATTTGCCCGTTCTTCGGGAGTTGTTATGGATAAGTTTGCATCGACTAAAAGCGGTGCCTGATTTTCGGCATTGTTATCCTCTATTAAAGAATTGGCATAGGGGAGTGCTATATCTCCGTGAGAGATCGAGTTAAGAGGTAGACTAGTTGAGGCATGAGCGTTCGTAGCAGGATGGAGAAAGTTAGTTAGTGTTTGTTGCCTGGGTGTACTGCAGATTAAACCTCCCGTAGTAGGGGGGAGTAGCAAATTCTTGTTGGCTTTATTAGAATTGCCGCCCTTCTTAGTGCGCGTTTGCACCATGACTAGTGAGAAGGTATCAATCACTAGATTTTTAAAAGTAGAAGATATTACTCACTCGACCTGTTGTTTGTCGTTGTTGATGCACGTCCAGTAGGCAGCCCTGCAGCCTAAGACAGCCAAAGACAGGATGGAAACGAAGCACTCCAGCAGCACTTACGCTGGTGCTAGGAGGTGTTTGGCTTATATCAAAGGGCTCAGGTGAGTGGGAGGGGCTGACCACCTTGAATTCTGGGTCTTGCAGTCCCAGAAGGTGCAGGGTCGCCAAATGACCACTGCCGCCGGGTCGCCAGATGACCACGACCGACACAAAGGTAAGCCTGCCACACTCCTGCCGTCTCACAGAGAGAAAAGAAAGTCAGATTGCGTTTTTAAACAGCCAAAGACAGGATGGAAACGAAGCACTCCAGCAGCACTCACGCTCAGCGCTATTTAAAACTGCATTTGTTGGTGTTTTGTTTTGTTATGTTTTGTATGTGTTAAAATCTTTGTCTATGCTGAAAAAGCAAATAAAGATTAAATTTTACAACCTTAAATTAAAATAATCTAAAGGAGTAAGCTAACCTCATAAACTAATTCCATACAGCAAATGTTGAAATTAAACGTGGCACATGAAGAAATTTAAAAAATGGAAGAGACAACAATAAAAACGAAATATTATCAAATAATATATTTATTTGACATATACACATGAAATCGAATACTACACATGCAGGCAATAGATACCTAGTCCCTAAACATACAAACTAAGTACTCACAAGACAATTTTCAATAAATTGACTGATCTGGCAAAATGGGAAATATAAGATGCATCATTTCAACTAATACATTTCACCTAAATTTGCCAGTGGCAATCTGGATATTTATACAAATCAAAAATCCAAACAAAGGCACCAAATAGAACTCTCAAACATGATTTATGTATAATATGCCATAAAAGAAAGAAAGGTACCGACAGTCTGTTTCGGTTCCTGACTGGGAACTGATTTTAAGGTCAAGAACCTGCATCAGGGCGAGTACATTTGATAAGGGACATCTTTGTACTAAGAAAACAAAAACAAATTATTGTTGTTACACTTAAAAACACTGCATGTGTA